>JAVYIG010008088.1:0-93442 GCA_035222895.1 Strongylocentrotus droebachiensis
TCTTCTGTCAATATTGTTAGAAGAAACACATTCTTGGTAATAATATAACGTCGGGTATTTAGGGTAGCTGAACAACAACAAATGTAAAAAACACATAGATGTTTATACAGGCAAATAAAGTACAAATTGCATTTAGAGAAAGGATCCATCACCAAAGAAAAAAACTAATTATAATAGGACCTACAAATGTACTCGTTATTACACATCACATGATTGCAATTAATATAAAGATGTCAATACAAGTTGATACTATGAAAGAGAGAAAAGACTAATGCACATGCCTCTCAAAAAAGACATACCTCGCACTCCTCAGAGCGAAACTGGAGAACATAGAGCCAAAATAACTATACTACTTTAATAAGATCCTTTCCTATCCAATCCAACAAGTCTGAAAATTTGAGACAAAAGGCATCATTATGTAATTGCTGAACTAACCCAATAACACATTCCTCTATCGATTGATTTGCTTGAGAGGAATACCTATAGGGGGGGGGGGGAGGGGTATCTGAAATGATATGTAACATCCCATCAAGGAGTGAAAAGAAAAGTAAAGGAATGCAACATGACCCCTCCCACATATGCTCCAACTTGAGATTCCAGTTATCTGTCTAAACAATTAATTCAATTAATAAGAGCAGCAGCCCCCCCCCCCCATGACATCAGTGCCCTCTCAGTAACTCAACCCATGCTAAACTATTAACACTATCGATTAATTATCAAAAACCAAGATCATGACAAGATATCAGTTGAAAAGTCTTAAACTGCCTATAACAGGAATATCAATTATTTAAGTTAAACTTACACTATACATGCACTATGTATTTTATGAGAAGACCGTAGGTACTTGTTTAACCTTTTCCCCTCATAAAAGATAGAGAGATTATATAAAACTTGCACACCAGAGAATTCGAAAATTTACCAGCAATTACCCTTAGCTTAATTACCTAATGTGATGGGTGTATTTTTGCTACCAAAGAATACATGCCAAAATAAAATCAATATGATTTTAAAGAATTATATACATTTGAATGTGGGCAATTCAACTAAAATTGACCATGAGCCGAACTCATGAAAATTGGCAATGACTTCAAAAATATATATTTCCTATAATGACAAATTTAGTACCAAACACAGGAAAAAAGGGTATACAAATAGGAAAAAAATCACCCCGTTCTTTTCTTTGAGTAGAATAATAATATTGAAAATTGTTTACGCATGGCTTTTCATTGGGTTAACATCTAGCAAGAACTTTAGTACCCAAAAAATGCTCCAAAAAGAAATTGTATAGCAATTGTAAATAGTATAACCTTATATTTAAACAATTATGTTCAGAGTATAAGCTTTTGTTGATACCTACATGTAAATAAGACTTATTATTTATTGAGCTCTAAAACTCATACAGTTTTGAATTAAACCGACAATGGGTAATGAAAGAAATGAAATCCCATCGCAAACACAAATAAAAGCAGTCACAAAAAGTCAACACCACCCTCTCCTCAGAAAATACATGCCTATAATTGTGATTTTAAAACTCTGTAATAACCGATACATTGGTTAATTGGTGTGAAAAATCTAAATACAAGCTAAACATAATGAATAAAAAGATTGATTAAAAAGATACTTCATTCTGAGATGACTCTTTTGTAATTAATCAAAATTGTAATAATAATCATAATGTATGTAAGTACTTTAATTGCTGATTTAGATAGAAGGAGAAAAAGTACATGAGAGGGGAGGATAAAAGAATGAAGAATGGAAAAGAGAAGAATGAAAAACAATAATATGGTAAGCAAAAATAAATAAATACAAACATGACAAAGATAATTAAAATCACAGTTGGTTGTTAAGGAGTCGTACGATATAGGGAATAATTGAAGTGCGGTGTCTCTCAGTTCTACAATAGGGTATAGTTATGTGTAGAGAGTTTCAGAGTTCATGGCAAGAGGTTTGGCGACGAGTTGGCGTAGAACATAATTCGATCTCGTGATGACTTAAACAGTTTGAGAGAAAAGGATTCAAGAAGGGCAAGACGGCAAGAAGTTAGACTCTGGAGAGAAACGAGTGGTTTCATACAACTGTTCTTATCCAAGGATAATACAGCAGACACGTTTCTGCACTTTCTTCAGACTGCAAGATAACTGTTCGGGAAATTGATGTGGACCAAACTGGAGAAGCGTATTCTAGCGAAGATCGGATATATGTCGAGAAGATGTCTGCTAGATCTTCACATGATACTCTGAGATGTCGTAAATGTATAGTCGCTTGCCGGCACTTGATATCATATCAAACACTTGGAAATTCCATTTAAGATCTGACTGTAATATAACTCCCAGAATTGTCGGAGTGGTGCAGTTTTGGATGGCCTTGTGGTCTAGGTGCAGCATTTGAAGGGCTGGTTGGATACACTTGAGGAAAACTTACTTGGATTTGGTTTTGAACTGCTCACGTGAGTAAAATTCCTTGTCCATTACTAGCTAG
The DNA here is from genome assembly GCA_035222895.1 of Strongylocentrotus droebachiensis. Taxonomy (NCBI): domain Eukaryota; kingdom Metazoa; phylum Echinodermata; class Echinoidea; order Camarodonta; family Strongylocentrotidae; genus Strongylocentrotus; species Strongylocentrotus droebachiensis. Next base: position 2,479 of record JAVYIG010008088.1, read on the forward strand.
TACTTCTGTACTTGTCATGTCTAGTATAGTTACACAGAGTCCAGTTTCTCTCCAACTATTCAGTTACATACTGTGCAATGCAGTGAATGCTCCTGATGGTAAAATGTATCTAAATCACTGACTGTTCTTGCCCCTTTTAATTCTCCCGCAAGATGTCTGAAATGACCATGGTTATTTCAGAATCGCATGTCTTTTCAACTGGAGTTCACCATTCTTTGGGATGTGCCGTTTTGTTTTGGGGAAACCAGGTGAATATTGCTCCACTGATAACTTTGGTCGAGCCATTTGATGCAGTGTTGAAGTTGTTCCTTTGCTAGTAGCTCTATCAAATAAAAGAAACAAAAGAGAAAAGAAAAAATTCATTAAATTTTGATAAAAAGTGAAGGAATAATGTAATAACGGATGCTGAGCTTGAGCAAAGCTGCAAGGGAGATAAAAAAGGGACACCAATCAGACTACTGTAAGATAATTTTTCATTTCGACACTTCGACACACATTTCCTAACGTGCTTGAGGCTCTATTTTGTTTCCTTTGCAGGACTTTATCTGTTTCAAAGTATTGCAGACTGCTGGCCTCAACTTATCTTCACATTACTGATTTTTTTTTAATAAATAGTGTATAATATAGGCTTAAACACTAATCTTGAATAAATACCCTTTTTACTTTGTACAGATTAATGTGGCACATTTAAACATTAATATGAATATCATAAGTAGGTGTTTCTTCTAAATGATCCAACAGATGCAATACTAATTGGTAAAGATCGAAAATTACATATCTTGAAAACAGTCCAACATGAAGAAAACTGCACGTTCTCGCAAAACAGTTTATGTTATGCCTCAACAATAACGTTTGCTGTAAAAAGTGTGTGACTCTTTCAACACTCTATGCTAGTGGGAGGCGGGTCTGCCAAAACATATATCTTGAGATCAAAGTATTATTAGATTAAATTTTCATTCCTGGATTTTGTACAGTTTTGGGTTTCAGAGATTAAAAAATAAAAAATAAAATCCCTCCATTGTGTAAATTCTATAACGTTATCTGTATTAAACAATGTGAGTTTTTTCTATTGGCATGAAGAGAAATCCTTATGTGACCTTTGACCTACTTACCCCAAAATATAATCAGATTGTCTTCCTAAAGTGATACATACTATTAGCAGGTTTGAAGTTCATACCTCAAATGATTACCAAGATATCGCAATTACAAGGCTTAAAACGCATTCATAAAAAAAAAAGTGGCAACAACCAAAGGAAATTGGAAATGCCCTTTAGGCTCCCTGCACCAAAAGCAGGCATGGTGTTAGGACTTGTATGTGACAGAAGTAATTGTGAGGCAAAAGAAGCTGTGAAGGTGGAAGGATAGCGAGGATATCATACATGTTCAAGAATGTCAAATGCAATCAAATCTATAAACGAAACTTAAAACAGAATTGGGTGTACAGAATCATGCTACTTGTATGACATCAAAGTATGACCCCCCCCCCCCCCCCATGCCCCATGCTAAAACAAAATTCACTCAAAAGTGAAGACGCAAGGAAATCTCTGGGAAAATCACAAATGATGGGAACACTGAATGTAGAATTAGGTGTATAGGATCATACTACTTGTATAGCATCAACGTATGACCCCCACCCATGATGGTTATACGACTGAGAGTACGTCAACCATGATCACTGCTGTTAGTGAGACAGCCCCACATCCATTGCTGCTTCGATGTACTTACCACATTATGTAATTTCTTTCATAGCAGGTAATTAGCAGGCAAGTGGTTGTGTCTAAGGGTTGTATAACAGCTTCAATTGAGGCAAAGTGTCCCCAGTGCTGTCAGCTGCACCATAATCAGGCACGGTGTTTAATAGGACTTGTGACAGAGGTGATTGTGGGGCAAAAGAAGCTGCGAAGGTGGATGGATAGCGAGGATCTCCTACATCTTCAAGCATGTTTGGTTTCTGTTCATAATAGATGCAATATTAACATGAATTACACTAATTTTATGACAGCTAGCATTCAAATCAATGTGAAGATGTAATCAAATTTATAAACGTAACTTAAAACAGAATAGAGTGTACAGAATTATGCTACTTGTATGACATCAAAGTATGACCCCCCCCCCCCCCCCATGCCCCATGCTAAAACAAAATTCACTCAAATGTGAAGATGCAAGGAAATCTCTGGGAAAATCACAAATGATGGGAACACTGAATGTAGAATTAGGTGTATAGGATCATGCTACTTGTATAGCATCAATGTATGACCCCCGCCCATGATGGTTATACGACTGAGAGTACGTCAACCATGATCACTGCTGTCAGTGAGACAGCCCCACATCCATTGCTGCTTCGATGTACTTACCACAATATGTAATTTCTTTCATAGCAGGTAATTAGCAGGCAAGTGGTTGTGTCTAAGGGTTGTATAACAGCTTCAATTGAGGCAAAGTGTCCCCAGTGCTGTCAGCTGCACCATAATCAGGCACGGTGTTTAATAGGACTTGTGACAGAGGTGATTGTGGGGCAAAAGAAGCTGCGAAGGTGGATGGATAGCGAGGATCTCCTACATCTTCAAGCATGTTTGGTTTCTGTTCATAATAGATGCAATATTAACATGAATTACACTAATTTTATGACAGCTAGCATTCAAATCAATGTGAAGATGTAATCAAATTTATAAACGTAACTTAAAACAGAATAGGGTGTACAGAATTATGCTACTTGTATGACATCAAAGTATGACCCCCCCCCCCCCCATGCCCCATGCTAAAACAAAATTCACTCAAATGTGAAGATGCAAGGAAATCTCTGGGAAAATCACAAATGATGGGAACACTGAATGTAGAATTAGGTGTATAGGATCATGCTACTTGTATAGCATCAATGTATGACCCCCGCCCATGATGATTATACGACTGAGAGTACGTCAACCATGATCACTGCTGTCAGTAAGACAGCCCCACATCCATTGCTGCTTCGATGTACTTACCACAATATGTAATTTCTTTCATAGCAGGTAATTAGCAGGCAAGTGGTTGTGTCTAAGGGTTGTATAACAGCTTCAATTGAGGCAAAGTGTCCCCAGTGCTGTCAGCTGAACCAGAATCAGGCACGGTGTTTAATAGGACTTGTGACAGAGGTGATTGTGGGGCAAAAGAAGCTGTGAAGGTGGATGGATAGCGAGGATCTCCTACATCTTCAAGCATGTTTGGTTTCTGTTCATAATAGATGCAATATTAACATGAATTACGCTAATTTTATGACAGCTAGCATTCAAATCAATGTGAAGATGTAATCAAATTTATAAACGTAACTTAAAACAGAATAGGATGTACAGAATCATGCTACTTGTATGACATCAAAGTATGACCCCCCCCCCCCCCCCCCATGCCCCATGCTAAAACAAAATTCACTCATATGTGAAGATGCAAGGAAATCTCTGGGAAAATCACAAATGATGGGAACACTGAATGTAGAAGTAGGTGTATAGGATCATGCTACTTGTATAGCATCAACGCATGACCCCCGCCCATGATGATTATACGACTGAGAGTACGTCAACCATGATCACTGCTGTTAGTGAGACAGCCCCACATCCATTGCTGCTTCGATGTACTTACCACAATATGTAATTTCTTTCATAGCAGGTAATTAGCAGGCAAGTGGTTGTGTCTAAGGGTTGTATAACAGCTTCAATTGAGGCGAAGTGTCCCTAGTGCTGTCAGTTGCACCAGAATCAGGCACAGTGTTTGATAGGACTTGTGACAGGGGTAATTGTGAGGCAAAAGAAGCTGCGAAGGTGGATGGATAGCGAGGATCTTCTACATCTTCAAGCATGTTAGGTTTTCTGTTTGTATTAAAAAGATGCAATATGAAAATAAAATTAAAAAATTGCTCAAACGGCATTCGATCACTCTAATTTGAAGATGCAAGCAAATTTATAAAATTGACTTAAATAATGTTTGGAAAAATCACAAATGATAGGAACCACTGGATGCATAATTGGGTGTATAGGATCACCCTACTTGTATGGTGCAAAGTATAACCCCACCCCCCTTATGGCTTATATTCATGACTGAGAGGTCAACCTTGATCACTGCTGTCAGTGTAAGGGTTGAATAACAGCTTCAATTGAGGCTTAGGGGGGGGGGGGTAAAATGTGCTTTTGCAGTAATTGTCAGGGGTGATTGTCCGGGGGGGGGGGGGGGTAATAGTCTATAGAACCCTATAACAACATTCACTCCAATGTGAAGATGCAAGCAAATTTATAACACCACTGGGGAAATCGCAAATGATTGGAACTACGTACTACACCGATGCAGAATTAGGTGCATAGGATCATTACCCCCCCCCCCCTCCCTCCCACTATAAATAGCTTTCCCTGAATTGTTGAAGTCAGTGCTTATTGTGTACTACTGTATATGCCCTATGCTTGTTCGTATTGTTAGATTACAACAGTAATTACCAAAACAATAACATTTTTTTCTTCAAAAATAAAGTTGGGCCAGTGTATGATCCTAAGAAACAATTTTACAAAAAAAAAATTACATTGATAACTCATTTCAATGAAAACATATAAAATCTGATTGATTAAAATATAATGAAATTATAACATAAAGAACAATTAATATATTCCATCTAAAATATATTCAGTTAAAAATCCTGGTTATTATGTGTTAATGGCCAATAACATGCTGCCTACTCCATAATGCATCATCATTCCATTTTGCCATTTAATGGTCCCAAATAGAAAAATAGATATTTTTTTAAATTTTTTTCAAATCATGTGATGTGTATTTCTAACAATGAGTTATTCCTATTATTCTCTATCTTTATGAAAAAGAAAAATAATAATTGCAAATTACAATTATGGATGTGGCTCTTTTACTTGTCCTTGCATGGCCCTAGCTTGACTTCCTGCAGGGTACTTTGTGCCAAGTTATTTCTCTAAGAGTGGAATTGATGTGAGAAATATTGCCATTTTCAGTAGGGACACTGGTCTGAGAATGAAGATTGTCCGCATAAACGAGAATATCCTGGTAAACGCGGACAAGTCTCGACCTAAAAAAATAAGGATGGTCTGCAATTTTCACAGACGTTTTTTCTTCTTCGGTGCTCTGCGGGTACAGGGTTCCTGATCGGCGTGCTGGCAATTAATGCGAAAAAACGGATTCCGCGTAATAAAATACCCCCAGTTCACCGTCTACTTTCTATGGGTTGTCCGTCTTCCCTAGGACTTATTGTTCATAAAAGTGAAAGTCTCTGCGTAAGTGTAAAATGCATTATGGAGCATCATCGCGGAATTCGTTTTTCGCATCACCAACGCGCGGATCAGGAATCCGGATCCTTCACGAAAATGTGGATGATCCTTATTTTTCTGGATGCGAATGGTCTGCGTTTACGAGGGTATTGTCGTTTATGCGGACGATGCTTATTCTCGTACCAGCACCCCTACTGATTTTGTAAATAAACCATTGTTGTTGTTTTTAATCGTGTAGGCCTATATAATCTACAGACATGTGCAAGCATTGCGCACAATGAACCGTTAGGCTTTACTGTGCAGAGTCCTTGAATGAGTGGTGGAACATTTCACAAGCATGCCAAGAATTTGTAGACAATATAGTCATCTTGACTTTAAAATAATTATTTTAAATGAAATACCTACATAGTACATTGGCTATATAGCGCCAAACATGCCAAACATGCCAAATGAGGAGAGTGAGCAGCACAAATATCAAGGTTTGCCCAAAATTTCATTGAATTTTCTGTTGATCTAGACAGAGTCTATCATAAAGTCTATTGATGCGCAAACGCTAGTGAAACAAAGTGCAATGGAATAAAATCAAGCTTTCAAGGGGCAGTTTTTTCAGTTTTTCAACGCAATTTTGAGCTGTGACTGCATGTGAGTGTGAATCAGATGAAAAAAGAGAACTGATTTTTTAAGGTTATTTAAACTGCAGTATGATTTTGAAGCATCATAATGATTTAGATCTAGGCCTATATTCAATATTCTGAATTGAACAATAATTTACATTTTCTCCTTATAATTTAGTAGGCCTAGATCTAGATCTAGGCTACCGGTATTTGTTTTGTAGACCTAGAAGTAGAAATCTACATGCATGTGTGGAAAAGTAATAGGAAATCCAATGAGTTTTATGACGTCGATACCGGTTAATTAATGGCTAGACCTTATGCATTGAAATTATAGGAGTGTGAAGTGGAATTTGGTATGCTTAAGTTGGATGAATTTTGATTGTACAACACTTTTTCGTAGAAAAAATGCCAACACACACATACAAATAACGATAGAATCACACACAGAAAAATTTATATTTGGGACTAGATCTAGATAGGTCTCATGAAATAACAAAGGCAAATGGTTTTCAAACAATATTAGTCCTTATAATTAGACTATCGATTATTCCTCTGACTAAGATGAATATCTAGATCTATATAGACCTATTTAAACTTACGGTATATATTTTTGGAGTGAAGACAAGGAACCACCAGCAGGGCAAGGCTAGCTGCGCCGACCAGCTGAAACTGTAGCTGATGCTAGCCGCAGGTATACGGTATGCGAGCTCATGGCGGGTCTAGCGGCGACGCCGGCGGTCGACGCCAGTCCTGGGCGTACCGCAGAGAACTAGCCTTGCCGGGTCGCGATAGCTAGCCCTGCCAGCTAGGCCGTACCCATGGGGAGCGTGCGGGGTTCATGCCCCTTTTCCTTCCGAAAAAAGCCAAGAATTTTCAAATAAATGTTCAGTTTACGCATTCAGAAATGCCTCAGAATGTACCATAAAGCATCTTATAGTTCAATTTTTTCCGGGGCCCTTTGGCCCCGGACCCCACAATGATTTAACACTTCATGCCCCTCCTTTAAAAAAAAACTCTTGGATCCGCCGCTACAGCGGCCGGGTCGAGCAGCACGCAGGATGTATTTCGCATAGGCTGCCTGATAATACGCACGCGTATTCCGCACAAGCATTCCCAGCAACTTACTGTTACAGAATATAATCTAAAAGCGGCGATCTCAATAGCTGAGTAGCGCGCGCGCGTTGGAAGACTAGTTTTATCAGTACCTTACTGGGTCATCATATATTCTAGGTGACAATATAGTTCCAGTACATAACTATAGCAACTATATCACCTAGGTTATCAGATTATATTCTGCTCTGATATTTAATCGACCACATTGGGTAATCCGCTACGGTACTTTGCTGGCTCGATTATTGGTATCAGGTGCTTACGAACAAAACTTTCCCCTTTCACTTTCTACAAATGACAAGCTTACCAGCAACTTTGAGATCAGTTTGATTCCCGATGAAGTAACCTCTGAAATCCGACAGTTCGCAAATGTATCGACCGGCATCACTTGCGGTTACGTTTTTAATCGACAACGAGAAGTCCTCCAGGATTTCAATCCTTCCGTTGTCAGTCATGGGAAAAGGCTCCCCATAGTCACGCCATGTGATTAATAGACCAGCCCCCTCTAGCAAAACAAGCAACAGAGGTTAAGAAAAAGGTTAGCAATGATCACTCCTACTCGGTTCATTCTTAAAAGTTATCTTCTTCAAGGATAATTTGTTATGTTAAAATCAAAGTTTGAAAATATTCTTCTGTTTAGTGCAAGATACTTTGGAGGACAGTCCCATACATGTCGCTTTGTGTATTCCCATAAGGCGTTACCATATCGATATAAGGATTTTGGAGAGAAAAAACCCCATCTCATTATACCTGTATAGAGACCTACAAGACCTGCTGGATGTCAGAATGATATTTCAATAAAATATGGACAATAGATTGATGAGTAAGCAACATAGTATAAAGTGAAATCTTTACGAGAGCAATGCATTTTTGTATCACCTTGTCTATAGAAACCGAATTTACATGTCCGACTCAACCCAGGCCCACACGATATGAACCGGAAATCCTATTGCAACCAGTGGCGCATCCAGGTATCTAAGCGACCGGAGAAAACAATTAAATTGTGCCACCACCCCCCCCCCCCCCCACACCCTCTGCCCCTGCCAACACGTAATTTTAAAAGCGAGGGAGAAACTGACTAAGCAGTAGGAATGTTGACATTTACCTCCCCGTACTAATCATAAAGCAATACAATTATACGAGAAAAGCAACGCCACAGAGCATTAGAAATTTGTGGCATTTATACCTTCAAACAGCATATTTCTAATGCAATTTACCCTGCGTAATGGACAAATGAAATTATATGTTAAAACTTTTTCCCCCATGTCCCTTCAATCTGTTACGCCTTTGTTACTTTGTGCCCCTCTCTTTCTAGTTTAGTGTCCCCCTATAACTAAGAGCCGCCAGGGTGCGATATATTTTTCTTTAACCTCGGTACTTTCAAAACAGTCCAAACACCCTCGGCTACCGCCTCGGGTTGGTTAGACTGTTCCAAATGTACCTTGTGTGGGTAATTCTTACTAATGCCCTCACTGCTGTGTATTATTTGTATAATAATTAGTGAGATACGAACCCTCAATTGATTCAACGATGGGTTGATGAAACATGGGTTGATTAGCATGATTATTATTACCCTAACCCTAAAGGTAACCATAACGGTTACGTCATTGTTAATGACGTAAAACTTATCAGGTATTCAGTAGACAGGTAATATTATACAATTTTTTTGTTTTAAATGATATTATTATTAATTAATTACTTATTATTAATAGCAATGGGTTAATGATCAATACAGCCATCTCGCGTCGGTGGCGCAAATCCAAACAGAAGGAAATATAGCCACCCGGGGCACATGTTTATCCTGACTGACACCCGGAATAAGCCTACGCCACTGATATTTCTGTTCTTATCTTCTTTTAGTGGGCTGGGAACATCGAATTCATTTGAGCTAAATATAATTTTAAAGAGAACAAACCCTCTCTTAGGTCCACATTAATTTTCGGTAGATGGTTTTATTTAATATGTAAAGACCCCCCCCCCCCCCCCCAAAGAAAAACGAGAGCGCCGGTAATTCATGAACACAACTTGGGTTTTTATCCTCCCCCTCCCCGAAGAAAGAAAAAGATTAAAGTTGATACTCTAAGACAATCCCAAATACTGAGATAATTACATAAATAGAAAGCTTTTAACCCCCATAATAACACCAAATGGTGTCCACCCGACAAAACAAGTTTAGAATAATGAAATTATTCGAGTAAACTCTACCAAAATATCTAAGTCTGAAACCCGGAAGTGCACGTAGAGTCGGGCCTCTATCCGTGACGTCACGAACGGGAGTCATGGGCTCAGTGAGAGTGAATGGCAGTGATATCCCTACGTAAATGCTATCCTGTCAGAGCTTAGATTTGTTGTTGTTAAGGAGTATATTTGATGGATTTTCTGTTTTCATTTGAATGAAGAATAACGAAGCAACATTTTCCAGTCGCTGATTTCTTTTTATATCCCCATATTCACCTATTTGGTAGAGATTTAAAACGAGTTTACTGCTTAGGAATTAAAGTTAAATCGTGCACGTATGAATAGGCGAATGCATTATATTGTCATCAGATAAGGTACAGGAGCAGTTTTGTAAAACGAATAGGTCTAGAACTATGATAGTAATTATCATAGATGTGTGTGACTGCCTCAAAAAAGGATACAGTACCAGTTAAACATTTTATGTGGTAAAATATCAAACTTGAACGAGATCATGCAAGCGCGCTTCCTCTATAATATTTTGGCGAGTGATGCGGCTCTTGCATGAACGTTCGTGAAGTGAGCAGAATCGAGAGATAAGACCAAGCCGCTGCTCTAGGCGCTTCTTGCTTGTGATGGAACGTACGTGCGCTAGTTATATGTTTATCGGCAATTGCAAGAGAATGAAAGCGACGTTGCCAGCTAAGAAAAACAACTAACAAAGACTTGCTCCTGACTACCGGTGTCAGAATTGGTAGATGAAGGATCTTCAGGGCCAAGGAAGGCGAAAGACATGGGAAAAAGGAAGAAGAATTCACCATCGGGATCGAGATCGCTGTAGTGTATGGTAATGAACTGTGCATGGGTAGACAGCTACTGTTCACTCCGTGCCTGGGCCGATTTCAACACCAAAACAAAAATTACATGGTGAAAATATCGACTAATAGCACATCGTTGGCATGTATATGTCATAATTTTTAAAAGGGGAATTGATATTAATACTATGAAGTACTAGGGGAAGGTAAAGAATTGTACATAGAATTATGATTTATTAGACTTTTCAGCCTTTGAAACAAAAATATGCAGAAAATCGTATCACTCTGCACATGTTTGCTATGGAGCATCCGGGTACGTGAATATACTCTCTCCCGGACGTGAGGTCATAAATAGTAGACCAGCGCCGTGACTGATTTTCTATGCAAAGAGAGGCGGATATTTTCAACATTTCAATTGAGGATTTCGAGTAGACAGAATTTTTTTGTGATATACTAAGTAATTGAAAAACTTAAAAATAACATATACTTGCCGTAGGTAACAAATTAAGGGACATTTATTTGCTTAGAGTATCAACTTTAATATGAGCACATTTACAACTTACCCCTGCCCCATAAAACAGCCATCGGCTGTCCGTAAAAACGACAGGGTAGGATTACATCATCTCCCTGAACGAATCGATGGGCGGAGCCCATTACAACCTTCCCAAAAGGAATGCCTACGAAAGTACAAATTGAATGTTTGGTATTAAAGGCCTACTATTTTGGTAATGACATTTTTTTTTAATTTTTGAAGTATATATTTTTTAATATCGCAAGACACTTTAATGTCTCCGAACTCTTTTTCCATATTATGATAAAGCTAGTATCATCTTTAATGTAACGATATAACAATAAATTATGATAATTCTGCTGCATTTGTCTGTAATTTGTACTTTTGAATTCACTATCTGAATAAATGAAATCGAAGAATGATTTTTATTTGTAGTAGGGTGGGGTCCCAGATAGTTTTTGGAAAAAATGGCAAAGTTGACATAAAAAGCATTTTTTCAACGTGTGATCTATACATTTTCGTAAACTGCCAGTACGCGATGAGGTCTAAACAAAAAATTGTTGTATTACCGTTTAGGTGCCATAACATGGGTCGGTCGGTCGGAATTTTTTCATTTCCCCCCTTTTTATTCTCCCTATTTGGGCTGATACTTCTCAGTTTTTTGCTCTAACACATATTCATTAAACATTTTTCTTCTTCTAAAACGCCAACCGTACATTTCAAAATGTTTTGGTCGGTCTCAAAAGGCAATACAACATCTCTTTTTGTTACGCCTGAATAATTAAAAAAAAAAAAAATTATACACACGTATACACACACAGGCAAGCATCATATACATATATATATACATATGCTTTAAAAATTAAAAGCAAAAAACATCTCTCTTCATCATTTTATATAAACAAAAATTCTTCGATGTTGTCTTTATCTCAAAAGACTCGTTTTGTTTCATGAATAAATATTACCTTTTAAAAGTAGAAACTTAAATTATCCCCGATTATCAAAAACATAATGTGTACAGATGTTGTAAATACGATCATGAAAACATGTACAATTTCACTTAAAAAACATATTACCTTCTAAAAGTAGAAACTAAAATGATCCCCGATTATATACAAATAATGTGTAAAGATCATGTTGTAAATGCGATAATGAAAACATGTACAATATCACTTTAAATACAGAAATCAAAGGAAGACACAGACGAAAAGTACAGGAGAGATGACGTGAATAAACACGTCAGTAAAGAGGAAGAAAACATTGCTCCCCTCTTCAACCCGGGCCGTCAATCAAGTGTTTACTGTAATAGCTCTTCTTTTGCACATGTCTAAAATGAATAATTCTTGGTAGTGTGTTATTAGTTAATTTTTTTTTTAATGTCATCGTTTACTATCATTATTTTGTGAACACGTTCAGAAAAAGATATATTTTTAAAATGTTGTATCGCTATATGTGTTGCAGAATAAAATGAATTCAATTTAATTCAATTCAATTTCGGAGATGTTAGCTGTCTGTTCCATGTGATGTTTCAAAGTATATTTCTTAGGTTATATTTTATTTGGTAATGATTTTTGGTAATGAGCAGTTTATTGGTTCACACTGAAATCACAACTGTTCAACACGTACATGCATGGCCTACCTGAGCACAGTTGGCATGTCAGCAGAAAGAGACATGCTGTTAGAACTCTGTACACTCCCATTAAGTCCATTGTCTCGTCGATCTATGGATACACAAAAACAAGTGCGTGTAAGAAATGGAGCAGGAGAGAGAGAGAGAGAAGAAAATGGAAAGCCAAGGAAAGGACAATAAAGACTGAGAGAGACACAGAACAAAGGGGATTGGAGGGGGAAAAAGAGTGAAAAATATTTAATTCACTCATCGATATTCAGAAGTACGAGGCGGTTGTACAGGGGCTACCGTCCCCCTTCGACTAGTCCATTTACACGGGGACAGCTAGCACAAGTTGAACGCAAAACATGCCAATTTGTATTCCTCAGTACAATATAGTGTACCAGTGCTCCTTCTTTTCAGAAAGTGCATACATGGAAGATGATCAATATATCGCAGCAATACAGTTACCAAGAATTACATACAGGCAATAATAAAACTACCATCCAACTTGTACGGCCCCCTAGTGTATAAGCATAGTAGCATACACATGCTTTAGCAGTTTCGCAAATTAAACACTCGCAAATCATTATCAAATAAAATCTGAGAATGTATACTATTATCCAGATCTATTACGAATAAATCAGTGTCATAATCATTCCATAAATTGGGTTGACAAAAATTATTCCACCTTTATGACCAACAGTGTATTTCCAGTTGATTAACCGGTTGACTGTCCAGAAGTGACCAGTTATCAACTGGTTTCAATTGGTTTGAACTGGTCTCAACTGGTACCAGTTTAAATTAGTTTATAACATTTGGAAACCTGCAGAAATAACAGTTTAACTGGGGCCAGTAGAATACCAGCTTAATTTGGACCAGTATATTACTGGTCTCAACTGGTACCAGTTGAAACCAGTGAATCCAACTGGTGTGAATATGCACATTGGAAGATTGCTTTAATACTGGGACCAGAAAAAACAGTTGGAAAACCAGTTAAAAGACCATTTAAAAAACCAGTTAAAAAACCAGTACATGTAATCACTAGTTCAAAAACCAGTTTAAAAACAGTTAAAAAACAAGTTCAATTCATCTTATGCATATTCATGATTAACTTGCACGTTTTTTTTAAGTTACAATCATTTTTTTTTTTTTTTTTTTGGATAATTCTTATAATTTTGTTATTCTCTTTTTCTTCTCCTATTTTTGAATTTTTGAATTTTTTAAATATTTTTTTTGAGTTTATAGTTTAATGTGCACTCACAATGTTTTTTTTTATAATGATAAGTATCATGAAATCATGCTTTCCGGTAATTACCGGAAAGCATGCACCAGATACATTTGTAAAATAACAGATTTTTGTATTGTTTACGTTTTTGGGCCCCATTTTATAAAACATGATGCACAGGTTGAATTCGTGGGTCGGTGGAATTGTGTGCACGCGGACCTTGAAATCTGGTACAACCATTCGAAGGTACCTTGTGCACACTGGTCTCAACTGGTACCAGTTTAAATTAGTTTATAACATTTGGAAACCTGCAGAAATAACAGTTTAACTGGGGCCAGTAGAATACCAGCTTAATTTGGACCAGTATATTACTGGTCTCAACTGGTACCAGTTGAAACCAGTGAATCCAACTGGTGTGAATATGCACATTGGAAGATTGCTTTAATACTGGGACCAGAAAAAACAGTTGGAAAACCAGTTAAAAGACCATTTAAAAAACCAGTTAAAAAACCAGTACATGTAATCACTAGTTCAAAAACCAGTTTAAAAACAGTTAAAAAACAAGTTCAATTCATCTTATGCATATTCATGATTAACTTGCACGTTTTTTTTAAGTTACAATCATTTTTTTTTTTTTTTTTTTGGATAATTCTTATAATTTTGTTATTCTCTTTTTCTTCTCCTATTTTTGAATTTTTGAATTTTTTAAATATTTTTTTTGAGTTTATAGTTTAATGTGCACTCACAATGTTTTTTTTTTATAATGATAAGTATCATGAAATCATGCTTTCCGGTAATTACCGGAAAGCATGCACCAGATACATTTGTTAAATAACAGATTTTTGTATTGTTTACGTTTTTGGGCCCCATTTTATAAAACATGATGCACAGGTTGAATTCGTGGGTCGGTGGAATTGTGTGCACGCGGACCTTGAAATCTGGTACAACCATTCGAAGGTACCTTGTGCACACAATTCCCACCGACGCACTCAAACCTGTGTATCATTTATATAATGATACACGCCATTATTCCCATCAACTAAAACAACAACAACAACATTTACCCGAGATCGCGGAAGGAATGCCGTCCCGCGTGCGTTATTTTTTTCGGCGGCACATATTGGGGTTAGACGCGTGTTAAGCCTATGGGAAAGTTTAGGGTTAGGGTTAGGGTTAGGGTTAGGGTTAGGGTTAGGGTTAGGGTTAAATCAAGACCTCTTTTAAAAAAAAACCCAAATCTGTGCCGCAAAAGAAAATAACGCGTCCCGGGAATGCCGTGTTCTCAGCAGTCAGGCCTCCCGTTTTAGTTGGCTAAATATAAGAACTCATGATCTTACCAAATTTTACAATGAGTTGGAGGAATCATAATAATATAATAAACTTATAAAGCAAAACCAATTGATATTGCTAAATCAAAATATAAAGGCAACTTTTAATGTATGGAGCGCTTTCTTCCATTGCGACTATATATTCTCATTCTCATTCGTTCCTTCTTTTTCATCAATAACCCAAACAAGTATCCGCTTCGGTCCAAAGTCCAGCTGCATCCAGGGCAGCGATAAAAATTGTATATGCATATAAATGGGTACATGTATACTGTATTTGGTGTACGCATTCAAAGCTAGAGTGCGTCATAAACCGCCGTGTATAATGCGCGCGTTGTTTTGCTATGGAGGCCTCCTGTTTTGGAGAGAAAACATTCAGATAGTGAAGGACGTATGTGATATTTAGGTTTTCCTCTCCTACGATGAAGCAATAATGTGCATATGATTATTTATTCAGAGATGATGTCAAACTAAAACATGGAATTGCGGATGATTTTGATGTGAAAGTGTATTTGGATTCGCACCAGTCATATGCAACCAGGAACTGCCTTTCGTGTCCGTAACATTCTTGACACGTCATTTGTGTGAGTATGTGAAATTGAGCACTGCTACAAAGCTCAGAGGACATGTTTTTGGAATAATGCAATTATAAGGTAAACCTAATCTTGAATAATACCGTTTCATAAATTTGGTGCCGTTTTCAATGGTCGAATATGCAACACAACTTCCATCCATATCATTGATTCGATAAGGGCAAATCCGTGTTGTATTTATTTCTAGAGAGCCGTAAAAATGTGACCTTTACTATGAATTCACTTCCGCTCACTTCAAAGTCGCCTCAAAAGTGTCTACCGTTGTGTGCTTACTTGCGTCTCTGCCTGGCCGCATTTGCAATTTACTGTGTGATATTTTACTACGTAGCAAAAATAATGAACATGGACTAAAGTCTAACCAGCAAGTTAAAAGTAAATCACATCGGCATTGCGCAGTAGGCAGAATATAGGTAGATATATGTATCCATACACTTAACAACTGTTTACAAAGTTTGGTAAAATTTGATGACGTCATCGCAAAGTTATCGCCAAAAATTAAGAGTCTACTATGCATTACATAAAAGCTCGACATTTTGCGCAGCTATCAAAAGAACCGCAATTAAATGCCCTTTCGAATGATACCAATACGATATGTTCACACAGAATTGTTTTAGTAAATTACTTGAATATGAAGCAGGGGGCGATCCCGGGGGGACGGAAGGGGGGAAGGGACACTTCCCTCAATATTTTTAGGGGGGATCGTCCCCCCTGAAAATTTGAAAAAGTGCACGCAACAAAATGTATAGCAAATACTGACTAAAAACTTCAACACACTTTTAGGCTCTGGAGGGACAAAGATTGTAGCGTTATGAAAGACAAATACAAATGCAAAAAATCTTCTCGCTCGGTCGCTACGCTCCCTCGCATAACATCCTTCGAAATGTACAAGTAAATATTGTAGAAAATATTTCATTGGTATCACGTAAGCACAGTTTACACTGTTTGTTTACAAGATTAAGAGTTATAGAAATAGTTCAGTGCTACACAAATAAATATTCCGCTTGCCCTTTCAAGAATAAAAGGCCCTTCTTGGCTAATTGCTGATATTTACCTACTAAATATTTACAACCCTTCGGACTGCACACTAAATGTCGTTAAAGTAAAAGTAAAGTGTAACAATTGTATAGCTTTATAATAAGACTATATAATACATAATATTATAAAGCTTCGTGGGGGGGGGGGTATTCACTTCCGTCACCTTCGCCCCTCTTCACTGGCGTATTGATGGGATCGGGGGGAGGGGGTTAGGGGCAGTTGCCCCTTAATAAAATTCAAACGTGGTTCATTTCTAATTTGATACCAATGATTTACAAATGTTGCTGAAATTGCAGGAGTTTTCCCTGAGTTCCCGGGGTTCTGCCCTCTGGACCCCGCCAATGGCCCTAAAGCGGGCCCCTGGTTACTTATCTGACCATAATTAAATGCCTTAAATCCCTGAGCTTCTGGGGGCTCCGCCTCCTGGACCTCACACTCCAATTGACCTGCCAGTGTCACAAAGAAGGTATCAAAATATGCTCATCTGACCGTAATTAAATGCCTAAAAACCCTGAGCTTCCGGTAGCTCCGCCCCCTGACCCCACCTTGAAGAACGTTCTGCAGGGCTTACATGTAACATGTAAGAGTGGTGGTGATGAGGATTTCTTTCTCCCCCCCCCCCCAAAAAAAAAAATTTTTTGCTCATTACAACATTCGTTATTCACTATGCTCCCTCGGCCCTCGCATTTCGGCCCCCCCCCCCATGTCAGGAAAAGAAATCCCCCCCCCCCTGATATGCAGTGAACTGGTCAGATTGGGTCGGTTTATTTTGTTAGTGTAATGAAATGTTTTATCACGTAGCATAAAATGAAAGATGATATACCTGAACGGGAGTCCAACCAGATTATAAAAAGAAATCTCATCGGCATTTACCGATTATACGACAGTTGCCATTTCCCCCATATTTCTTTTGGTGGTGTTGATTGGGGAAGTCATTCCAGGAGAAATAAGATATAGTTGGTGTCTAGCTCTTGACAGGAATGAACTGGCGTCATGTCGTGTCATTTGTAGATCAATTGTAAATGTGACTGAAACATGAATTGAATAATTAAAGTGGAACAATGCTGGCAATCAATTTGAATTTGGGTACTGCAGAGTGCGTATCAGGACAATTACCCCCTGGGCAATCACCCCCCGGGCAATTACCCCCCGGAAAACTACCCCCGTAGGACGATTACCCCCCGGAAAATTACCCCCCGGAGAATTACCCCCGAGGACAATTACCCCCCAAGGACAATAACCCCCCGGAAAATTACCCCCCGGAGAATTACCCCCGAGGACAACTACCCCTCGAGGACAATTACCCCCCCCCCCCCCGAGGACAATTACCCCCCAAGGACAACTACCCCCCGAGGAAAACTACCCCCTAAGGACAATTACCCCCCGGAAAATTACCCCCCGGAGAACTACGCTCCCTCGCATAACATCCTTCGAAATGTACAAGTAAATATTGTAGAAATATTTCATTGGTATCACGTAAGCACAGTTTACACTATTTGTTTACAAGATTAAGAGTTATAGAAATAGTTCAGTGCTACACAAATAAATATTCCGCTTGCCCTTTCAAGAATAAAAGGCCCTTCTTGGCTAATTGCTGATATTTACCTACTAAATATTTACAACCCTTCGGACTGCACACTAAATGTCGTTAAAGTAAAAGTAAAGTGTAACGATTGTATAGCTTTATAATAAGACTATATAATACATAATATTATAAAGCTTCGTGGGGGGGGGTATTCACTTCCGTCACCTTCGCCCCTCTTCACTGGCGTATTGATGGGATCGGGGGGAGGGGGTTAGGGGCAGTTGCCCCTTAATAAAATTCAAACGTGGTTCATTTCTAATTTGATACCAATGATTTACAAATGTTGCTGAAATTGCAGGAGTTTTCCCTGAGTTCCCGGGGTTCTGCCCTCTGGACCCCGCCGATGGCCCTAAAGCGGGCCCCTGGTTGCTTATCTGACCATAATTAAATGCCTTAAATCCCTGAGCTTCTGGGGGCTCCGCCTCCTGGACCTCACACTCCAATTGACCTGCCAGTGTCACAAAGAAGGTATCAAAATATGCTCATCTGACCGTAATTAAATGCCTAAAAACCCTGAGCTTCCGGTAGTTCCGCCCCCTGACCCCACCTTGAAGAACGTTCTGCGGGGCTTACATGTAAGATGTAAGAGTGGTGGTGATGAGGATTTCTTTCTCCCCCCCCCCCAAAAAAAAAGTTTTTGCTCATTACAACATTCGTTATTCACTATGCTCCCTCGGCCCTCGCATTTCGGCCCCCCTCCCATGTCATGAAAAGAAATCCCCCCCCCCTGATATGCAGTGAACTGGTCAGATTGGGTCGGTTTATTTTGTTAGTGTAATGAAATGTTTTATCACGTAGCATAAAATGAAAGATGATATACCTGAACGGGAGTCCAACCAGATTATAAAAAGAAATCTCATCGGCATTTACCGATTATACGACAGTTGCCATTTCCCCCATATTTCTTTTGGTGGTGTTGATTGTGGAAGTCATTCCAGGAGAAATAAGATATAGTTGGTGTCTAGCTCTTGACAGGAATGAACTGGCGTCATGTCGTGTCATTTGTAGATCAATTGTAAATGTGACTGAAACATGAATTGAATAATTAAAGTGGAACAATGCTGGCAATCAATTTGAATTTGGGTACTGCAGAGTGCGTATCAGGACAATTACCCCCTGGGCAATCACCCCCCGGGCAATTACCCCCCGGAAAACTACCCCCGTAGGACGATTACCCCCCGGAAAATAACCCCCCGGAGAATTACCCCCGAGGACAATTACCCCCCAAGGACAATAACCCCCCGGAAAATTACCCCCCGGAGAATTACCCCCGAGGACAACTACCCCTCGAGGACAATTACCCCCCCCCCGAGGACAATTACCCCCCAAGGACAACTACCCCCCGAGGAAAACTACCCCCTAAGGACAATTACCCCCCGGAAAATTACCCCCCGGAGAATTACCCCCCGAGGACAACTACCCCCCGCGGACAATTACCCCCCGAGGACAACTACCCCCGAGGACAATTACCCCCCATGGACACTTCTGGGCATGATGGCTCAGTGGTTAGAGCGCCCGCCTCATGACCAGGAGGTCGTGAGTTCTAACCCCTGCCGAGTCATACAAAAGACTTATAACAATGGGACCTTCTGCCTTCTATATAGCTAGGCGCTCAGCATATTAGATTCGAGAAGGGTAGTAATAACATATTTTGTAATGCAGGGCCCGCTGGAAGAGCAGTTTCATAACTGAAGTGGCTACCTTGGGTAAATAAAACGTTATTATTATTATTATTATTACCCTCGAGGACAACTACCCCCAAGGAAAACTACCCCCGAGGACAATTACCCCCGAGGACAACTACCACTCCCCCCTTCAAGGACAACTCCCCCCCCTCCGAGGACAACAACCCCCGGAGGACAACTACCCCCAATGACAAACACCCCCGAGGAATTTATAACACTGTGACGTATAACGCAACTTCTCTCCAAATTGCTATTTACAGAAAATTGCATAAACCTTCATTTTCTTTCAGTCTTTTCAGTCTTTTCAAATTATTCAATTCGATATGGGGGGTGGAGGTTGCCCAATTCCCCTTGTAGTTTTGCTACCGAGTAAAGAACAGAAATTACATTTCTTAGAAATTGAAAAAAACATTGCGCGCAGATGAGTACGTGTTACAGCTTCTCTCACCATCAATGGCACAACAAAGAAATTAGGATGTAAGATTTCCTTTATGCATCCTCTGTAACTTTTTTAATCAGCTAATCATGTATTTGTCTTTGTATGTATAATGGGCCCTCATCCATGCCATGATCCATAATTGAGGTTTTCTTCACGTTATCTTTTATTTATGTTGTCATGCTGAAGTGTAATATGTTTTCGTGTACGTTAAATTATTTTGAAATATAAATTGCCTTCAAGTTATATGTACGGTGCCATGTCAAAAGAAAATAAATATCCGCTCTCTGGTAATTCATCTCGTTTGATTTTGTAACGCCAGCATAGCGTTTTTCAACCGGGGTGCCGCAAGAGAATGATTTGGAAAACATTGATTTTGTAAAAAACATCAAATACCAGAACCGGTTAAAATATGTAATTACATGAGAATATAAAATTGTTGAAGATACTAAAGTGTCTTCTTTCTTCGCTCGCTGACAATATTTTGACAGCAAGGTAAATAAGGGCAACGAGAGGCCCGAATATCCTCAAATTCGTGTATCAAAATCATGACCGAATATATCACTTTTTACTTATGTACATTTGGCGGCTAGGTGCCCGCATACAGTACTTTAAATAGTTTCTAGTGTGTGGATTACAAACTAATTTTTTACCAGTTTGAAAATGTCTTCTCCTTTTTATTCTTAAATGTGCATAGCACTTGACGAGAGCCAGAGTCATGCTAAATCAATAATCTGTAAAGACTTTGGGATATGGGAGAAACTTTTCATTTCTTAAGAAGGTACCGTGACTAACAAAAAGTTAAAATAACGCTGCTCCAGAGAAATGTATTTCTATGCATTTTGAAAAGCGCTGGACCTAAAACTTACATCCTTCGTGGAAATTAGCAAAAGCACTGGCGTTGCATAAATTATAATAAAAGGGAAATGTGTGGTAATGAGGAAGACAACGTGATATAGTGTTTGAAAGAATATGGGTTCATGCAGGGGATCTTATGGGCTCGTAGCCATCTCTCAATGTCTCAGATCGTCTTTTGCTATTGAATCCTGATTGTCCACGGGGGTAGTTGTCCTCGGGGGATAATTATCATTGGAGGAATTGTCCTCGGGGGTAATTATCATCTGGGGTAGTTGTCCTCGGGGGGTAATTGTCCTCGGGGGGTTATTGTCCTCGGGGGGTAATTGTCCTAGGGGGTAATTGTCCTCGGGGGGTAATTGTCCTAGGGGGTGATTGTCCTCGGGGGGTAGTTGTCCTCGGGGGGTAATTGTCCTAGGGGGTAATTATCATCGGGGGTAGTTGTCCTCGGGGGGTAATTGTCCTCGGGGGGTTATTGTCCTCGGGGGGTAATTGTCCTAGGGGGTAATTGTCCTCGGGGGGTAATTGTCCTAGGGGGTGATTGTCCTCGGGGGGTAGTTGTCCTCGGGGGGTAATTGTCCTCGGGGGGTAATTCTCCGGGGGGTAATTTTCTGGGGGTAATTGTCCTTGGGGGGTAGTTGTCCTCGGGGGGTGATTGTCCTCGGGGGGTTATTGTCCTCGGGGGGTAATTGTCCTAGGGGGTAATTGTCCTCGGGGGGTAATTGTCCTTGGGGGGTAATTCTCCGGGGGGTAATTTTCCGGGGGGTAATTGTCCTTGGGGTGTAGTTGTCCTCGGGGGGTGATTCTCCGGGGGGTAATATTACAGGGGGTAATTGTCCTTTGGGGGTAGTTTTCCGGGGGGTAATTTTCCGGGGGGTGATTGCCCAGGGGGTAATTGTCCTAGAACCGCAGAGTGTGTATAGAGGAAATTCAGTCAATTAGTTAAGATCGAGTGTATCCACAACTTTTTTTTTCATTAACTATGACTATGAATTTATTCACAAGCTTTGATTAATCTATTACTCTTTGCTAACGTAACAGCATACGACAAAAGAAAATAATATCTATATTGTCAAAACTAAAAAATGTATCAATAAATCTCTCATTCTTACCTTTAAAATGTACGTTGCTCGGCAATGCTCTCCAAAATGTTTTCCGTACTTGTGTTGTCGTTTCTAGCAAAGAAAGGATGAATAAAACACACAAATTCGTTGACGATATAGTTTCCGTCAAAATTAATACTCTACCATCACAAAAAAAGAAGAAGATAAACATATATATTTTCCTGTATTAACTTTAATGAGGATAACGCCAAGTTGGATCCGAAATCGATACGTCTTCTCTATGAGGACGAATGTTTTGTTTTGCTAGCGAAAGCATGACGAAAATGTGAAGTATAGTGTGCGTTATTCATGTATTTACTATCGTACGTTGATAAAGGTTTGGCGGGTCCGGTTCCTTTGCATCGCATTTTCATCTATTTTAATAATTTTAATTATACATCAGTCTATGGAGACTCAATTAATTACACGTAATATCGCTTAGTTCCCGTTGCTATGGATCCTCCTGAGTATCTTCGTAGAAGTAGAAGTGATATGCCTAGCAATCGGATATATAATGTGTTCTCAGAGTCAAATTACGATATAGGTCAGGTAATACATGAAATAAGACCTGTTGCAAGTGACAGACATAATGTTCATAGTGCATGATATGGTTCAGAACTCTCACCCTACCCCTTCCCTCCATTGAAATGCCCCCCCCCCATTAAAATTAATTTCGGGATGGGGGCAGTATGTTGTGTAGGACATGATGTGTGTTCAGAAATGATGCAGGCTTTCTGTCAAGTGATACATAAAATGAGATCTATATCCAGGTGATAGTCATGATTTTCATTCTGAATCATGAAGATAAGGGTGTAGGGTTCAGAATGGGCACCCTTCCCTTTACCTGAGACCCTCCCCCCTCTCCTAGAATGAAATTAGAGCAATTAGGGGGAAGCTATATTAATAAAGTAAGTTGCAAACGAAGAAGTGATCAAATAATCTTCACACAGCATTTGTAATCTCTTGGTAGGCTATAGTGAAATTATCTGTCAGTGAGTGATACTTCTTGTCGCCCCGCCCCCTCCATAATTTTCATCTCAAAACTTTGGCATAATCCAATAGCTACGAAGCTATTCGAAGAAAAAAAGGCGATACTGGACGGTTAGGTTCAATTTTTTTTGGTAGATTGAAAGACATTGATGAAAGTCATCAGAACTTGCAATTCAAACGCCACTACAGTTTATGTGACATGCCAACGCCCCCCCCCCCCACCCTTCCAATACGCATACACACTCTCAAAATTAATGAGAGAAACTCATGCCAAGTATCATTTATTTTAAAAAGTACACTTAATTTTATAATTAAATATATCATGAAGAATAAATTGATACAGAAAATAAATCCCAGTGTCACAAAGAAGGTATCAAAATATGCTCATCTGACCGTAATTAAATGCCTAAAAACCCTGAGCTTCCGGTAGTTCCGCCCCCTGACCCCACCTTGAAGAACGTTCTGCGGGGCTTACATGTAACATGTAAGAGTGGTGGTGATGAGGATTTCTTTCCCCCCCCCCACCAAAAAAAAAGTTTTTGCTCATTACAACATTCGTTATTCACTATGCTCCCTCGGCCCTCGCATTTCGTCCCCCCCCCCCATGTCATGAAAAGAAACCCCCCCCCCCCTGATATGCAGTGAACTGGTCAGATTGGGTCGGTTTATTTTGTTAGTGTAATGAAATGTTTTATCACGTAGCATAAAATGAAAGATGATATACCTGAACGGGAGTCCAACAAGATTATAAAAAGAAATCTCATCGGCATTTACCGATTATACGACAGTTGCCATTTCCCCCATATTTCTTTTGGTGGTGTTGATTGTGGAAGTCATTCCAGGAGAAATAAGATATAGTTGGTGTCTAGCTCTTGACAGGAATGAACTGGCGTCATGTCGTGTCATTTGTAGATCAATTGTAAATGTGACTGAAACATGAATTGAATAATTAAAGTGGAACAATGCTGGCAATCAATTTGAATTTGGGTACTGCAGAGTGCGTATCAGGACAATTACCCCCTGGGCAATCACCCCCCGGGCAATTACCCCCAGGAAAAATACCCCCGTAGGACGATTACCCCCCGGAAAAATACCCCCCGGAGAATTACCCCCCGAGGACAATTACCCCCCAAGGACAATAACCCCCCGGAAAATTACCCCCCGGAGAATTACCCCCGAGGACAACTAACCCTCGAGGACAATTACCCCCCCCCCCCGAGGACAATTACCCCCCAAGGACAACTACCCCCCGAGGAAAACTACCCCCTAAGGACAATTACCCCCCGGAAAATTACCCCCCGGAGAACTACGCTCCCTCGGAGAACTACGCTCCCTCGCATAACATCCTTCGAAATGTACAAGTAAATATTGTAGAAAATATTTCATTGGTATCACGTAAGCACAGTTTACACTATTTGTTTACAAGATTAAGAGTTATAGAAATAGTTCAGTGCTACACAAATAAATATTCCGCTTGCCCTTTCAAGAATAAAAGGCCCTTCTTGGCTAATTGCTGATATTTACCTACTAAATATTTACAACCCTTCGGACTGCACACTAAATGTCGTTAAAGTAAAAGTAAAGTGTAACGATTGTATAGCTTTATAATAAGACTATATAATACATAATATTATAAAGCTTCGTGGGGGGGGGGGGGGTATTCACTTCCGTCACCTTCGCCCCTCTTCACTGGCGTATTGATGGGATCGGGGGGAGGGGGTTAGGGGCAGTTGCCCCTTAATAAAATTCAAACGTGGTTCATTTCTAATTTGATACCAATGATTTACAAATGTTGCTGAAATTGCAGGAGTTTTCCCTGAGTTCCCGGGGTTCTGCCCTCTGGACCCCGCCGATGGCCCTAAAGCGGGCCCCTGGTTGCTTATCTGACCATAATTAAATGCCTTAAATCCCTGAGCTTCTGGGGGCTCCGCCTCCTGGACCTCACACTCCAATTGACCTGCCAGTGTCACAAAGAAGGTATCAAAATATGCTCATCTGACCGTAATTAAATGCCTAAAAACCCTGAGCTTCCGGTAGCTCCGCCCCCTGACCCCACCTTGAAGAACGTTCTGCGGGGCTTACATGTAAGATGTAAGAGTGGTGGTGATGAGGATTTCTTTCTCCCCCCCCCCAAAAAAAAAAAAAAGTTTTTGCTCATTACAACATTCGTTATTCACTATGCTCCCTCGGCCCTCGCATTTCGTCCCCCCCCCCCCATGTCATGAAAAGAAATCCCCCCCCCCCCTGATATGCAGTGAACTGGTCAGATTGGGTCGGTTTATTTTGTTAGTGTAATGAAATGTTTTATCACGTAGCATAAAATGAAAGATAATATACCTGAACGGGAGTCCAACCAGATTATAAAAAGAAATCTCATCGGCATTTACCGATTATACGACAGTTGCTATTTCCCCCATGTTTCTTTTGGTGGTGTTGATTGTGGAAGTCATTCCAGGAGAAATAAGATATAGTTGGTGTCTAGCTCTTGACAGGAATGAACTGGCGTCATGTCGTGTCATTTGTAGATCAATTGTAAATGTGACTGAAACATGAATTGAATAATTAAAGTGGAACAATGCTGGCAATCAATTTGAATTTGGGTACTGCAGAGTGCGTATCAGGACAATTACCCCCTGGGCAATCACCCCCCGGGCAATTACCCCCCGGAAAACTACCCCCGTAGGACGATTACCCCCCGGAAAATTACCCCCCGGAGAATTACCCCCCGAGGACAATTATCCCCCAAGGACAATAACCCCCCGGAAAATTACCCCCCGGAGAATTACCCCCGAGGACAACTACCCCTCGAGGACAATTACCCCCCCCCCGAGGACAATTACCCCCCAAGGACAACTACCCCCCGAGGACAATTAACCCCTAAGGACAATTACCCCCCGGAAAATTACCCCCCGGAGAATTACCCCCCGAGGACAACTACCCCCCGCGGACAATTACCCCCCGAGGACAACTACCCCCGAGGACAATTACCCCCCATGGACACTTCTGGGCATGATGGCTCAGTGGTTAGAGCGCCCGCCTCATGACCAGGAGGTCGTGAGTTCTAACCCCTGCCGAGTCATACAAAAGACTTATAACAATGGGACCTTCTGCCTTCTATATAGCTAGGCGCTCAGCATATTAGATTCGAGAAGGGTAGTAATAACATATTTTGTAATGCAGGGCCCGCTGGAAGAGCAGTTTCATAACTGAAGTGGCTACCTTGGGTAAATAAAACGTTATTATTATTATTATTATTACCCTCGAGGACAACTACCCCCAAGGAAAACTACCCCCGAGGACAATTACCCCCGAGGACAACTACCACTCCCCCCTTCAAGGACAACTCCCCCCCTCCGAGGACAACAACCCCCGGAGGACAACTACCCCCAATGACAAACACCCCCGAGGAATTTATAACACTGTGACGTATAACGCAACTTCTCTCCAAATTGCTATTTACAGAAAATTGCATAAACCTTCATTTTCTTTGTTATTTATGAAGTTCATTTCAGTCTTTTCAAATTATTCAATTCGATATGGGGGGTGGAGGTTGCCCAATTCCCCTTGTAGTTTTGCTACCGAGTAAAGAACAGAAATTACATTTCTTAGAAATTGAAAAAAACATTGCGCGCAGATGAGTACGTGTTACAGCTTCTCTCACCATCAATGGCACAACAAAGAAATTAGGATGTAAGATTTCCTTTATGCATCCTCTGTAACTTTTTTAATCAGCTAATCATGTATTTGTCTTTGTATGTATAATGGGCCCTCATCCATGCCATGATCCATAATTGAGGTTTTCTTCACGTTATCTTTTATTTATGTTGTCATGCTGAAGTGTAATATGTTTTCGTGTACGTTAAATTATTTTGAAATAGAAATTGCCTTCAAGTTATATGTACGGTGCCATGTCAAAAGAAAATAAATATCCGCTCTCTGGTAATTCATCTCGTTTGATTTTGTAACGCCAGCATAGCGTTTTTCAACCGGGGTGCCGCAAGAGAATGATTTGGAAAACATTGATTTTGTAAAAAACATCAAATACCAGAACCGGTTAAAATATGTAATTACATGAGAATATAAAATTGTTGAAGATACTAAAGTGTCTTCTTTCTTCGCTCGCTGACAATATTTTGACAGCAAGGTAAATAAGGGCAACGAGAGGCCCGAATATCCTCAAATTCGTGTATCAAAATCATGACCGAATATATCACTTTTTACTTATGTACATTTGGCGGCTAGGTGCCCGCATACAGTACTTTAAATAGTTTCTAGTGTGTGGATTACAAACTAATTTTTTACCAGTTTGAAAATGTCTTCTCCTTTTTATTCTTAAATGTGCATAGCACTTGACGAGAGCCAGAGTCATGCTAAATCAATAATCTGTAAAGACTTTGGGATATGGGAGAAACTTTTCATTTCTTAAGAAGGTACCGTGACTAACAAAAAGTTAAAATAACGCTGCTCCAGAGAAATGTATTTCTATGCATTTTGAAAAGCGCTGGACCTAAAACTTACATCCTTCGTGGAAATTAGCAAAAGCACTGGCGTTGCATAAATTATAATAAAAGGGAAATGTGTGGTAATGAGGAAGACAACGTGATATAGTGTTTGAAAGAATATGGGTTCATGCAGGGGATCTTATGGGCTCGTAGCCATCTCTCAATGTCTCAGATCGTCTTTTGCTATTGAATCCTGATTGTCCACGGGGGTAGTTGTCCTCGGGGGATAATTATCATTGGAGGAATTGTCCTCGGGGGTAATTATCATCGGGGGTAGTTGTCCTCGGGGGGTAATTGTCCTCGGGGGGTTATTGTCCTCGGGGGGTAATTGTCCTAGGGGGTAATTGTCCTCGGGGGGTAATTGTCCTAGGGGGGTGATTGTCCTCGGGGGGTAGTTGTCCTCGGGGGGTAATTGTCCTCGGGGGGTAATTCTCCGGGGGGTAATTTTCTGGGGGGTAATTGTCCTTGGGGGGTAGTTGTCCTCGGGGGGTGATTGTCCTCGGGGGGTTATTGTCCTCGGGGGGTAATTGTCCTAGGGGGTAATTGTCCTCGGGGGGTAATTCTCCGGGGGGTAATTTTCCGGGGGGTAATTTTCCGGGGGGTAATTGTCCTTGGGGGGTAGTTGTCCTCGGGGGGTGATTCTCCGGGGGGTAATATTCCAGGGGGTAATTGTCCTTTGGGGGTAGTTTTCCGGGGGGTAATTTTCCGGGGGGTGATTGCCCAGGGGGTAATTGTCCTAGAACCGCAGAGTGTGTATAGAGGAAATTCAGTCAATTAGTTAAGATCGAGTGTATCCACAACTTTTTTTTTCATTAACTATGACTATGAATTTATTCACAAGCTTTGATTAATCTATTACTCTTTGCTAACGTAACAGCATACGACAAAAGAAAATAATATCTATATTGTCAAAACTAAAAAATGTATCAATAAATCTCTCATTCTTACCTTTAAAATGTACGTTGCTCGGCAATGCTCTCCAAAATGTTTTCCGTACTTGTGTTGTCGTTTCTAGCAAAGAAAGGATGAATAAAACACACAAATTCGTTGACGATATAGTTTCCGTCAAAATTAATACTCTACCATCACAAAAAAAGAAGAAGATAAACATATATATTTTCCTGTATTAACTTTAATGAGGATAACGCCAAGTTGGATCCGAAATCGATACGTCTTCTCTATGAGGACGAATGTTTTGTTTTGCTAGCGAAAGCATGATGAAAATGTGAAGTATAGTGTGCGTTATTCATGTATTTACTATCGTACGTTGATAAAGGTTTGGCGGGTCCGGTTCCTTTGCATCGCATTTTCATCTATTTTAATAATTTTAATTATACATCAGTCTATGGAGACTCAATTAATTACACGTAATATCGCTTAGTTCCCGTTGCTATGGATCCTCCTGAGTATCTTCGTAGAAGTAGAAGTGATATGCCTAGCAATCGGATATATAATGTGTTCTCAGAGTCAAATTACGATATAGGTCAGGTAATACATGAAATAAGACCTGTTGCAAGTGACAGACATAATGTTCATAGTGCATGATATGGTTCAGAACTCTCACCCTACCCCTTCCCTCCATTGAAATGCCCCCCCCCCCCATCAAAATTAATTTCGGGATGGGGGCAGTATGTTGTGTAGGACATGATGTGTGTTCAGAAATGATGCAGGCTTTCTGTCAAGTGATACATAAAATGAGATCTATATCCAGGTGATAGTCATGATTTTCATTCTGAATCATGAAGATAAGGGTGTAGGGTTCAGAATGGGCACCCTTCCCTTTACCTGAGACCCTCCCCCCTCTCCTAGAATGAAATTAGAGCAATTAGGGGGAAGCTATATTAATAAAGTAAGTTGCAAACGAAGAAGTGATCAAATAATCTTCACACAGCATTTGTAATCTCTTGGTAGGCTATAGTGAAATTATCTGTCAGTGAGTGATACTTCTTGTCGCCCCGCCCCCTCCATAATTTTCATCTCAAAACTTTGGCATAATCCAATAGCTACGAAGCTATTCGAAGAAAAAAAGGCGATACTGGACGGTTAGGTTCAATTTTTTTTTGGTAGATTGAAAGACATTGATGAAAGTCATCAGAACTTGCAATTCAAACGCCACTACAGTTTATGTGACATGCCAACGCCCCCCCCCCCCACCCTTCCAATACGCATACACACTCTCAAAATTAATGAGAGAAACTCATGCCAAGTATCATTTATTTTAAAAAGTACACTTAATTTTATAATTAAATATATCATGAAGAATAAATTGATACAGGAAATAAATCCAGATAAATAACTGATAAATCCAGATCTAATCTACAGGTTCGTGACAGAGACCAATTATTAGGACATTACTGAATAATACAAGACTAATTATATTAAAATAATAGACAGGATTTACACTGTGAAACATTTACATGTAAATACTTGGTAATGGTAGGCATAGCTTGCACCTCCCCCCTTTCATGTGCCATGCCCATCCAACCTCCCCTAGTTATAAATAATAGATATTAGTGCCAATTACAATATAATTTTGAAAAATCAGTGTTAATCGTTTATGCCTAGCAAAAAAGTTAAAGGCAAGCATAATGTATGCCAACACCATATCCTTCTTACTTCCTTTCCCTCTTTCTCTAAAGTTTGACAAAAGTCGATTTCTGTAAGTCCTCATCTTTCTTTGTCATGATTGATTGATTGATTGAGGGACAAGAAACCTGTTAAAGTTATTTGAGAAATAACATGAGATTTGTATTCATAAGACAGACAGGGTCTAAACGATTTAAGAAATTTTTAATAATCAGGGGCTTAATATAAGGGGAAAGGGACCAATGTGAAAGTTATGCACACAAAACAGTTTTTAAATATCAAATAAGGAAATAGCGAGGAGGCTTGGCAGAGATGGCATTTAGTTTTAACAAATTTGGTGAGGTTACAATTTGATAGGTAATGATATAACATAACATAAACATCCTTTATGAACAACTTAAAGTCCTTGATTATTCACTTGTTGAAATTGAACATTAATATGATCATAATGATGTTGCATTCAGTCGGCTTTTGGATGAGCTGGAAGCTCCTCTCAGTTTTTGACCTGCTATGATTGCTTGTTGAATCACTTTGTGACAGGTACCAAAACAATTGTTAAAGAACTTGGTGTAGGTATGACAGATCAATACCGGACGACAATACACTAAAACAGGAGTTCCAGAGTATTTCAGTCCTGGATCAGAATCGCGGTTCTAGATTTATATATGATTATGCACCGATTGCATCCACAACACCAATGATGTCCTGGAGAAGCTGGAGCGCCTTATTTTTTTCTCTTATCCTCAAGCGAGGTTTTTATTTCCATAATAGTAATACATTTGTACATTAATAACTCAATGATTGAGTGGAACATAACATATGAAAAAAAAAGTATCAAAAAGTATCTTTTCGTATTTGTTAAAGCTAATCTTGAGCTCTGGCATGGGCATCGTATGTCGAGAGAACATGGTTATGATTAATTATGGATTGTTTATCCTGCAGTAGATTGATTGTTTGAACCAGTAAAATAAAACTAGCCTCCCGAAATTGTGCGGAAATCATCTTCAATAAAAATCCAACTCTAATTTGCACATATTGACCTTGGGGTCGGCCCTGCTTATATTGCTTTCATTTGTATTATTATATATATTCATGTACCATGTGAATAAAGTTTTCTAACTAATATAAAGAGGACAATACAAACATCGCCGATTAAAGATAAAGTGCGGGAATGGCTGTGTCATCTTCTCAACTAGATTCAACTCGATGTACAAGTTTGGACTACAGAGAAAATGTCTCGTCATTTTTAGTCAGCTCGGGGATAATTTTGAGCCCTTATTTTATCATAACTCATATCATCTTGGCTGCAGATGTTCCGCAAGTCATGTAACTAAAACGATACTTTTTGTGAATTAAAATATGAATTAACCAACTGCAAAATCTGCATGAAAACAGGAAATGGACATTAAAGACTGATATTACAGATATTCCAAAGAGTTATCAGTCATCCATTGGAAATAAAGTAATCATGTTAACACTTAAACTGGTTTCATGAATCCAAGTCTGCATGCAAAACTTGTATGTCTAAGGACTAAATCAGAAACGCAACGATATCCACGATTAAACTTGAAATCAATGGCGAAAATGATCGTCCGAATGCAAATATTGCCCTTTCTGAAGTCAGAGTCTCGGTCAATATGATATCAATGAATGCAATATTTCCTGGTGCAAGGCCAGTCAACATAATTGTTAGCTCTAATGTGACAAGGCAAGTTAACTTTCTCTTAACTAATGCTTACCCTTTCCACGAGCGTTGAACTATCAAGATCCAAATGAGTTGTTATAAAGATTTACTTTCTAACGAATTAATAGGTCATCACAAGAATGAGAATTATCTCCACACTAAATCAGCGCGTCCTCTTCAGGTGAAGGCGCTGTGCGAAATGAACAGCGCGCCGCAAAGTTGTACTATGGACTCTACTATGCACCGTATTCCACCATCTCACTAGTCTTTGCAGCAAAGGCCTTTTCTAGTCTTGCAGGCACAAACACCATTCAGTCGTTGGACATACAGTGCATGTAATATGGGACTACAATACACTTTATACTTTGTAATAAGTAGCCCATCTTGGATACAAAGACAGAAAATGAAAGATCCAGGCTCTGCCCCACGCTTTAGGTATTGTAATAAAGTATTACATTAGGGTCTGTGCATGGTAGCCTAAACATGCATAATGCAGTATGACAAGGAGCAGGCGGCGGGTATGTTTCTCCAATAGGGTCCATGGTTTCTCCACGGTTTCTATCGCCACGTACTCCGTGCTTGGGCTCGTGAGCTTTGTTTATTAAAAAAGTATCCACAAGTTTCTTTTCGTATGTGTTAAAGCTAATCTTGAGCTCTGGCATGGGCATCGTATGTCGAGAGAACATGGTTATAATTCATTCTGGATTGTTTATCCTGCAGTAGATTGATTGTTTGAACCAGTAAAATAAAACTAGCCTCCCGAAATTGTGCGGAAATCATCTTCAATAAAAATCCAACTCTAATTTGCACATATTGACCTTGGGGTCGGCCCTGCTTATATTGCTTTCATTTTTATTATTATAAATATTCATGTACCATGTGAATAAATTTTTCTAACTAATATAAAGAGGACAATACAAACATCGCCGATTAAAGATGAAGTGCGGGAATGGCTGTGTCATCTTCTCAACTGGATTCAACTGGATCTACAATATTGGACTTCAGGGTAAAAAGTCTCGACATTACCAGGCAGCACGGAGACCATTTTGAACCAATATTTGATCATAAATCATATCACCTTGGCTGCATGTGTAACTCAAGTCATGTAACTAAAATGATACCATTTGTGATTTAAAATGTATTAACAAACAGCAAAAGCGGCTGAGTGAAAAAAGCGGGAAACGGAAAACAAACAGCTTCGAGGTTTGTTTGATATTCCGAATTAGTGTTCAGTCATCCATTGGAAATAAAGTAATCCTATTTTCATCTTCCACTATCATGTCAACCCTTAAATTGGTTCCGTACCACTAAATCCAAGCATTTTGAGAGCCCTAAAGAATATGTAATGCCATGACTACTTTGAGGGGATATCGGTTATCTAAGTTACAATTGCAATAAATTTTGAAGCAATTTCACCCAATTTGTTTGATATTAATAGGGACATAAAATAAAGTATAATAGTAATCAGAGAAAGCGTTTCTGACCATTCGAACTGCATGTACCCCCCAAAAAATTGCAGTGTAATTTCTGTTATAATTATAACTATCAGAATTACCCATATATCATTTACTATACTCACTGCAATTTACGCACAAGTAGATGAATTATCAAAAAAAAATATATATATATATTACTTACCTTTTATCATTTTGAAACATTCAATCTAATTTGAAGTAACGCATAAATACATTCTTGTCCAATTATTTATATTGTTTCTATGTCTAACATTATTTTGTTCTCACATTTTTTGTAACAATTGTTTTTCTTCATATTTAATTGATCCTTTTCATTTCAAATTAAACATCACATAATATTAAATTAAATTATGATGAGTCATATAATAACATATAAATTACGTTACATGTACCGTGATATGTATAACATACATAAAAACAACAACAACCAAACGACTAGTTGTCGATTGCTGGTTTTAAGAGATGACATAAGCCAACAAAAGACAACTACTCATCAGAAAGGAAAAATAATACAAAGAGCAGGCAACTGGTCAAGTGGGAGAACAAATATGCCACGCAACCTCTCCCAACTAACAATTGGACGTTTTCTGAACGTTCTAAAAACGTTCCAAGTTGGTTTTTTGGACGTTTTGTGAAATCGTTTTTTGGACGTCAAAATGTGGTAGGTTTTCGACGTATTTAAAACGTTTTATTGGACGTTTTAAAAACGTTTTTTAAACGTTAAAAGAACCCAAAAAAAACCTTTAAAAACCTTTCAGACATTCGAAAAGTCCAAAAACCTTTTGAAAACGTTCTAAATATATTGTGGACGTTGTTAGAACGTGCAGAAAACCTTTAAAAAACGTTTGGAACGTTCTTAAAACGTTTTTAAAACGTTAAAATGCACTACAAACGTTTAAAGAACGTCTAGAAAACCTTTTAAAACACGTCTGGAACGTTTATAAAACGTTTTCTAAACGTCCAAATGTTCTACAAACGTTTAAAAAACCTTTTAAAACACGTCTGGAACGTTTATAGAACGTTTTCTAAACGTCCAAATGGTCTACAAACGTTTTAAGAACGTTTAAAAAACCTTTTAAAACACGTCTAAAACGTTCATAAAACGTTTTCCAAAAGTTAAAATCTTCTTTGAGGTTTAGAAAACCTTATAAAATATGTTTAGGACGTTCAGAAAACGTTTTAGAGATTGTTCAGAAAACCTTTATAGAATGTCTGAAAATGTCTCGGGCGTTGAAAGAATGCGCAACAAACATTTAAGAACGTCCTGCAAAAGTGTTAAGAATGTTCAACAAATACAAATGGTATATGAAATAAATACTGGGTCACACATTTGATCGATATAAGGATTTTATTATCAAACATAAATAAATGTTCAAAGACTTGGTAATAATAGTACATGTATTTCAAGGTTACTTACAATGTTCTCTGTAGGTTTCCGTGGTGATAAAGTATTCACAACTGAAAGTTTTCATAACACCATGAGGTATACGAACATCCAATAGACGTCTATTTCAGGCTGGTGATAGACAAGTGATATCACAAGGAAAAAATCTAGAGAAATACGGTTGAAAAATTGGCGTAAAATAGACTGAAATAAGATTATAAACAGCCAACACAAATTTGGTTGGGATGGTCCATTTGAAACCACAGATATAATGGTTATTTACAAGAAAAAAATGTACAAGATGACGATTTGTCATTATAGTAAGTGGCAAGTATGAATACTCAATATTACCAATCTATTAATAAAAAAGGCAATTCTATGAATATATCTAGTGTAAAAAAATTGGCAGCAAACATATTGCATTTTTGGTTACAGCATACTCAACAAAAGTAACTTGAGTGATTTATAGAACCCGTAATTTCTTTGATTCCTGAAAAGATGTTGTTAATTCGTACCAAAAACATGTACCAACTAAATGACAAAAAAAAACTTGGCATTATTGAAACAAATAATCTTTAATATCGTAACCCCCCTGACATATATATTTAATTTATCAATTTCAACGGGTGTATGCCCACATTTACTTAAAATCGCTAAAGTGATTCCTATTTTTAAAAAGGACGATTCTTCAGTAATAAGTAATTATAGGCCAATTTCATTATTACCAAGTATCTCTAAAATTCTCGAAAAAATAATATATAAAAGACTTAACACTTTCTTACAAAAAAATAATTCATTGATTCCTAACCAGTTCGGATTTAGAATTGGTCATTCTACCGATTACGCAATTTTGCATATGTATGATAAAATAATTGAGGCTTTTGCGAACAGTGAACATATTGTTGGAGTATTTATGGACTTATCAAAAGCTTTTGATACGATTGATCATAAAATATTAATTTATAAATTACAATACTATGGCGTAAGAGGTCAAGCTCTTTTATGGTTTACTAATTATTTACAAGACAGACAACAATATGTATCTTTCCAAAATCATGAATCAACAAAATTAACAATTAAATGTGGAGTACCGCAAGGATCTATATTGGGTCCATTGCTTTTTATTATTTATATAAATGATATTATTGAAACCTCTTCACTTTTAAATTTTATCATCTTTGCTGATGATACGAGTATTTCTTATTCCCATAAAAACTTTGATACG
Source organism: Strongylocentrotus droebachiensis (assembly GCA_035222895.1). Classification (NCBI taxonomy): domain Eukaryota; kingdom Metazoa; phylum Echinodermata; class Echinoidea; order Camarodonta; family Strongylocentrotidae; genus Strongylocentrotus; species Strongylocentrotus droebachiensis. The sequence continues at coordinate 38,256 of JAVYIG010008088.1, forward strand.
CTCATAACGCGGTTAAACTGTGAATTAATGAAAATTTCTAGGTGGTTTAAATCTAATAAATTGTCATTAAATCTTAGTAAAACAAATTTCATTCATTTTAAACAGACAAACGTACATGATATAAGAAATTCTAATATTGAGATTGATGGCTTGCCTCTCATTGAAAAACAATCTGTTAAATTTTTAGGAGTCACTATTGACTCTCATCTAAATTTTAATGAGCATATACGTAATATACATACATCAATATCAAGGAATATTGGAATACTGTATAAGTTAAAACAAATTCTTTCTGAAAGATCTATGATTGTATTATACAATTCTCTAATTTTATCACATGTGATATATTGTAATATTGTATGGGGTAATTGTAGTTTAACAAGAATTAATTCCTTATTTTTGCTTCAAAAGAGAGCGATTCGCATGATCACTAACTCACATTATATATCACACACGGAACCTTTATTTCAGCGTTTAAAAACATTAAAAATACAAGATATTCACATTTTTCAGACATGCATTTTTATGTATAAATATTCTCATAATCAACTACCATCCCTATTTCACAATATTTACAGTTTAAACTCAAACATTCACACATACCCCACCCGTTGTTCAACAAATTATCACTTAGAAAATCCTAAAATACTTTTAGCACAAAAATCAGTAAGACATCATGGACCAGATGTTTGGAACTCCTTACCAAATTCAATAAGGCATTGTTCATCTCTCTATTCTTTTAAAGCATCTCTCAAAAAAACTCTTATATCGAAGTATCTACATAACTGATTTCAACCTGCAGTAGGCAATTGTCAAATTTTGGTCACATTGCAACTCAGTTTTGCAAATTTTTTTTTCTATTTCGTATTCTTAGTTTCCTTTATTGTAAAGGCTATATTTGTTTTCCACTCCACTATACCACACAGAGCTACGTGCACTTCTACCATTCATTACAAACACATACAAACAAGCACGCTCGCGTGCACATGCACACACACGCACACACACACACACACACACAATATATATATATATATATATATATATACACTTGCACAACACACTCACAAACTCATACACAAAGATCGTTTGAACACTTTTTCATTTTAAGGTTTACCTTAAGATTTTTTTTGTTTTTTGTTTTTTTGAGGCCGCCATCCTTGTCAAGCTTTGCTTATGATTGCGGTCTCCTGCACTTTTCCAATAGAAAAGTTCGGATAATACTTTAAATTTATGATTATATGTTATGAAAATATTAAGTTTCGTCATCATATGTACATATATTATGTAAAAAAACATTTTGACATGAAGAAATTATTGTTTGTTTATGTTGTATTATACCTTACATTTATGTTCTTTGTTATTCAGTTATATTTTATATGGAAAAAATGCAGAAATAAAATCAAATCAAACCAAAAAAATAATTGGTGTGATTGACCTCTGGTAAAACCTTAACGAGAACTGTATAGTATTACCATTTACTATATTGTCCTTTTGATCCCCAACAGATTTTGTAGTCAGGTCCAGATTTGTGCTATAAACGAGTTTTATCAGAAGCCAGCATTAGAACTTTCATCTTCCATGAAATACAAAATCCATCATATAACATAGTAACAATCAACACATAATTATTTACATTAATGAGATACAATTTGAAGATATGTCATATAACTGGCAATTAAGTATGAAAACTAAAATTTACCAATCTATACATAGGAAAGGCAAGACTATAAATATATCTAGTGTCATGAATTTGGCAGCACACGCATAACATTTTTGGTTACAGCATACTCAACAAAAGTAACTCGAGTGATTTACGGAACCCGTAATTTCCTCTTTGATTCCTGAAATATGTTGTTAATTTGTACTGAAAACATGTACCAACTAAATGACAAAGAAAACTTGGCATAATTGGTGTGATTGACCTCTGGTAAAACCTTAACGAGAACTGTATAGTTTTACCATTTACTATATTGTCCTCTTGATCCCACACAGATTTTGTAGTCAGGTCCAGATTTGTGCTATAGAGTTTTATCAGAAGCCAGCATTAGAACTTTCATCTTCCATGAAAAACAAAATCCATCATAATCAGCACATAGTTATTTACATTAATGAGATACAAGTTGAAAATATGTCATATAACTGGCAAGTATGAAAACTTAAATTTACCAGGCTATAAATACGAAAGGCAAGACTATAAATATATCTAGTGTCATGAATTTGGCAGCACACGCATAGCATTTTTGGTTACAGCATTCTCTACAAAAGTAACTAGAGTGATTTACGGAACCCGTAATTTCCTCTTTGATTCCTGAAATATGTTGTTAATATGTACTGAAAACATGTACCAACTAAATGACAAAGAAAACTTGGCATAATTGGTGTGATTGACCTCTGGTAAAACCTTAACGAGAACTGTATAGTTTTACCATTTACTATATTGTCCTTTTGATCCCCAACAGATTTTGTAGTCGGGTCCAGATTTGTGCTATAAACGAGTTTTATCAGAAGCCAGCATTAGAACTTTCATCTTCCATGAAAAACAAAATCCATCATAATCGACACATAGTTATTTACATTAATGAGATACAAGTTGAAAATATGTCATATAACTGGCAAGTATGAAAACTCAAATTTACCGGGCTATTTAGAGAAAAGGCAAGACTATAAATATATCTAGTGTTAAGAATTTGGCAGCACATATGTAGCATTTTTGGTTACAGCACACTCAACAAAAGTAACTTGAGTGATTTATAGAACCTGTAATTTCCTCTTTGATTCCTGAAAGATGTTGTTAATTCATACTGAAAACATGTACCAACTAAATGACAAAGAAAACTTGGCATAATTGGTGTGATTGACCTCCGGTAAAACCTTTATGAGAACTGTATATGTCTCAAATACCATTTAATATATTGTCCTTTTGATCCACCAAAGATTTTGTAGTTAGGTCCAGATTTGTTCTATAAATGAGTTTTATCAGAAGCCAGTATGTAACTACATAGCGAATCGAGAACAGATGTCATCAGCGTTTATCCTTTTTAATTCTCCATGACACCCTCCTCCTCGTCTTCAGTGGCATCTGCAACAGCAGCAACATCTTTGGCAACATCTTCGGCAGTGACAGCTGGAACTCTAGCCCCATCGGTATCAGGTTTCTGCAAATCAGAGCAAACAACCTTTATTTATAAATGAAATGTTCATTTCAACTAAACCATAACAAACTAGGGGGCATGATGTTCCCCCTCCTTAAAAACAGCGCCTATACAAGGTCATTTGGTGACAAACTGGCATAATGTAAATTATGAACCAAAATTATATCTGAAGAGGCTGCACATAAGTAAATATTATTGCCTGTCCACAAAATATTAAGTCTCGAGACCAATGCCTAAAAACTGACGTCTGGATAAGCTAGGGTGGCAGTGAGGTGAATCCGGCCACCCCTATCAACAAGGGCAAAACTGGACTAATGATGTGCTTCATGTACAATATTGTTTTACAGATATTGGGTCTATCCCTTTAAAAGGGAACATACACGTAACACCAGAATTTTCACTCATTCAATCAAAAGATAACTTTGAAATACACATTTTTTTAATGTCCAAACAAAAATTGGTCAAAAAAGGCTGAATGCCCTTTGAAATAGTAAATTGATCTGATATTCTCTTGCAACATATTTTTGTATTTTGATAGAAATCCACATAATATAAAGAGAAAAAATAAAAAAATAAAAAATAAAAACACAAACAAAAGTAAAAGGAATTTACCTTCCATTTCTTTCCTCCAGGAAGAAATGGGGTTCGCTTGAGAAAGTCCCCTACGACTTCTTCAATCTCCGTCTCTTTGGCGCCCTGGTCGGTCTTCATGCAGGCTCCTGAAAGACGTAAGCGCAGACGCCATGGATCATTATATTAAAATTATTTTTGATGACACATTAAAATAAGACGATACAGATTACACACCTTAAATGACAAATGGGTCATTCCATGGCAATTCGGACAATCAATATCATTACACTCTTCTCAAATGTATTAGGGGAAAATGGTATGTCGGTTCCCATGTTATGGCCCACCCCTTTTTTTGTTTTGCAAAAATGGGCATTTTTGTATAAAGAAATACATGGATACACATCTGCACACTCTCACATAAGTAATTCCTTGTTCAGATGGGCATAAAACATAACTACTCCTTAGAGGCCAAATTCAACAGCTACCTTACAAGCAGAAAACAATGCTATTTTGCGACTTCAAAGGCCAAGTTCTTATGAACAGTAGTTGACATGCTTCAACGACCATTCGGATAAATAAACCATTGTTTGTTAACTTGGATATTACCAATTCATGCAATTAACGGCCAGTAGTAGCTACCCAGGGGCTGCTTTTTTGATGCAATACAACCCATTGTCCCCAACTTTCATCCGCACATTGCGCTGGAATCTATATTTTTTGTGTGCATGTATACATATCACAGTATATATAGGTATTGACAAGTCTCATATTTCATACATTATTCAACACTTAGTAGCATAAATTATTCTTCTAGACTTTTGTTCTTTTCAGTTTGAGGAATTCTACAAGAAGCACAACATATATATTAACAATATGGCGACTGATTGATGGTGATAGTTATAGAGGATCAAATTGACATAGTATATGGTGTCTAGCACTGCAGTCTAAAATAAATAGTTGTGTATGGTACTTTTCAAAGAGAATCGATCAAAGAAGGGGATTAGGAATTGACAAATCGTACAAAAAGAATATGCTTGAATTCTAGTTTTTGATAATGCAGAATGTTAAAAATAACAGAGTACAGGTTGAATAAATGTGTAAGGCAGCAAGGTTGCTAGAGACCATCAATGTCCAATTGATCACCAATCATTGCAACTCATCGGGTGAATCCAGAAACATATAAAATAAAATTGAAATTGGCTAATCATATACTAATTGATTACTTACTGGCAATGACGGGAAAAAATCTTGTTGACTTCAGACCACGCTTCCCCTTCCTCCCATTCACGTTGAAATCTGACCAAAGATTATTTGACCCCAGCTTTTTCATGATACGCCGACTTGTTTGGGCAATATTGCCCCCGCCGACTAGACTCAGGTAGTTGATCTGAAATTAAAAGTACCATTATCAATTACAATGCCGTAGATTCTCACATAAATAGGAGCCAACCGTCTCATTTCCATACATTATTATGAATGTTTCTCCGCTAAAACCTTCACCCTGATGCGGTAAATATTAATTTATCATTTGCAAAATTCACAGGCTTTCACTTTTTTTTTAAAACATGGCTATAAAGTAATCAAGGCATGTATAAATCAGAAACTCAGGATATTTCAGGTTTAGATAATTAAACCTGTACAAAAAGGAAAAACAAAGTCATTTGAATGGATGATCAAATAATGCCAAATTAGTATGCAAGTATTTTTAAACTTACCATTCTCTTCTTAAAATCAGACTCTACGAGTCTCATTTCGAGCAAGTCGAATTCACTCCGTCTTGAGCGGTTCCGCAAAGGGCTCCTGCAGGTCGGCAGGACCTGCCCGTAAACTCACTGATGATTTGGCAACCAGGTTTGCCAGCGTCTCCACTATCTGGGCCTGGACATCTTCCAGCTTCTAAAGTTTTTGAAGTACCTGCTGTTGAAAATTGTCTAGGAAAACAAAAGGAGTACAAAAAATACATTAACAAATTAGGTCATTTTGGTAGCTAAGAAGAGTATGTAATTTTAGTGTGACTGATATGTACGACAGCTTTTCAACTATCGCATTTCAGGAATACATCACCAAGCTGCAATGACAAAACTTGTACAAAGCATCAGACAATGCAACACATACAGAAAGAATCTGAAAGCAATTTTGCAGAAAAATATACCCCTGCTTTTTTGATAAAAATAAATCAAAATTAAACACATCAAAAGAAAGTTTCCCCCTAAAGAACCCCATCAAATCTTCCAGTATAACAAATTATTCATGTTGAAACCAAGCATTGGATATAGCTAGGGTTGTTAGGAAGCAGATGCTCGAAAATTAGTGACATCCGTGACTTAACGGCTGAATGAGCACAACATGAACAAAAAATTACGCTTTTTTTCTTGATTTTTCCACTGGAAGATTTGATGGGGGCTCTTTAGGGGGGAACTTACTTTTGATGTTGTATTTATATTGACAACCTCTCTCTCTTATATCAGTGTAGCATCTTGGTAAAAAATAGTAAATTTTGTTTGTAGTTTAAATATGCTGTACTCCAAAATCTAATCAATTGACCTCCTATGAAACGTACTATTAAGTTCTTGAGAAGAGATATTTTGTTTGTGAAATTCTCTACGTAAATACTTACTGTCCAAGGTTCTAGCTTTTGGTGTCGGCGGCTGGCTTTGGCGAGAAGTCGAAGGAGAGGGGAATGAGGTTGTAGATGGAGATGATCCCCTCTGAATTGGGCCCCTCGGGCTTAAGGGGACAAATCTGGCCATCATGGATGTTGTTGACAATTTGGGGAGAGGAAGTTCCTTAGTCTTCGACTTATCTGCCTTTCTCGGGCTTCTGCGAAGTGGCTCAGGGTCACACTCCATATCTGGAAAAACATCACAGACATTAGAAAAATATCAAGCAAGAAAAGAATTTTTTTTTAAATCTTAAAGCTTTATGAATTCATTTTGAGTTCAACATGTTAATTTTCAATTTTGATGAATTGGTACAGTATGCCCCCCCCCCCTCCCCCAGGTGCTATTAGGGTTAAAACATCATCTAGCATCCTTCTAGCATATAAATTGAATTGTAGCGCAGCACTGACAACAAAGGCAGTGGTCTACTGTACTCATACAAGTAGCGTATGTTGATGCACACCTAGAGATTGACAATGTCCAGGCCAAAAATGCTAACAAAATTCTTTATGCTGGTGATTCGTTGTGTATATCAGCAGGGGTGGTATTCAGAAAACTCTCTTAACACTAATAGCACCGGGGTATTTCAGACCTTGCTACCACCTTTGTTTTTGTGTGTTTTTTTCGCAAAATTTATCATAGAACTATTTTGAAGCATAATTGTGGTATAATAAAATAATTTCAGCCAAAGAAAGTGAAAATAATCATATCTTTATGAATAAGGTGAGAAAACTCAATTTGCATTGAGTTTGTACACAAAATCACGTTTTTGAGCCATTTTCGTTTGGACGAGCGTGTATAAAAGGCTGTGCAGCGTCATAACGGTGTTCCTGATTTTCGCGAAAATGGTGTCAAAAAAATTTGCGCGGCGGAATGGTCGCGAACAATCTCGAGGGGGGGGGGGGCATTATGGCCCCCCTCCCCCAGGTGCTGTTAGGGTTAAGTTAGCACTTAAAGTGGTACTCCAGGCTGAAATTGGGATGTTATGTAAAGTAGAGTAAAATTTAACAAGAACAACACTAAAAATTTCATCAAAATTGGATGAAAAATAACAAAGTTATGATTTGTTAGAGTTTTGAATCATTTCGGTTAAACAGTTCTTGGCATAGTCTCATGAATATTCAATAAGCAAGCTGATGATGTCACGTCTCCCCTATTTCTTTTGTATTTTATTATATGAATTCCTATTCATTTCATTTTTTCACAAATTGTGTATATAATATCTATCCCTTATATTGAATAAGTACAAAGCAATTATGATCCTAAACATTCCACAAAGAGTAATTCCTGTTTCTATGTTCTTGGAAATAGAATTAGGGGAGACATGACATCATCAGCTTGCTCATTGAATATTCATGAGAATATGCATAGAACTGTTTTACCAAAATAATGTAAAACTTTGAAATGTCGTAACTTTCTTACTTTTCATCTGATTTTGATGGAATTTTCAGTGTTTTGCTTGTTTTTAATTACCCTGTTTATTCAAATAAATTTAATTGCAGCCTGGAGTACTACTTTAAGTCCTCTATTTAATGTACCTCTAATTAACCTCTCAAAACTCACTTAGAGGTACATTAAGTCCCGCGCATCCTCTTAAAACTCCTCCTCCTTTTCGTTAATGTTATCCAATCAAAATTGATGTTACAAAGAAAAAGACACTTTAATACGCGCTCCAGCTGTAACAAAATTTCACTGACGCGATCAGGCTCATGTGCTGCGATAATTTGACTTTCTTCATTGCTTTCACCCTAAAATGCAGCATAACTGGTTGAAATTGAAGGAACATTTGTCTAATTTTAATTACAAGACAGAATAAAGATGTTAAAAACCAAAATAAAGTGAGCAGTGTCAATTCAAAATTGGTAAATTATGAGATCCCTCAAGCAGTTTTATCTTTTGTAACTCAATTAAGTGCCAAGTGATTTTCAGAACACCGATTTGCTAATTAACCCCTAATTGTGCTTTCAGAATACCTCCCCAGACCTTCAGCAGGGATATGACCATAAATAGCTGAAAAGGGCTTTTTTGTGTTAAAATAACTTACCGGCATCACTGTCCGATTTACTAAGCAATCTCAATGGCGCATGCCTCTTCCTATTGCTGTTATCCTCATCTGTGTCCAGATTTGAAGTGTCTTCTGCCTTCCTGGCAATTGCTCGGGCTGTCTCGTAGTTGCCTGTATGTAAACATAAAATACATTTTGTTAAACCAGGCTCGCATCATCTTCTGCACTAACATTTTTTTTTAAAGGGGGGGGGGAGGACCAAAATGATAGAAACATGCATGCGAAACAGGCAATTCAATCATATTAAGCTACGGTATTAACAATTGGAACGGATCATTTGGTTGCTATGGCAGGGAGCCAGTGAAAACCAATTTGTTTAGTGAAATTATGGCTATGCAAACAAAACTTTACTTTATTCCTTGCTCATTTTTCCTCAGTGAGGCATCATATGAAATGGCAGAAAATGAGCTTTTTAGAAATGTGATTTTCTCTTTGAAATGCAGATACCGCCCGCCAAATGACTTTTTGATATTCTTCCTTCAAAGTGTTTTACTTACTTACTTAGTAATATATGATCGGAATAAGAAGCCAAACGACAATTTGAATCGATCCGTTGCATTGTATTCTAAAGCCTTAATTTGTATCCGACGTTGATGGTCATTACATGTACATGCCTGGGTCATTATTGGTCTTCCCTTCAAAATCCTGCATAAAACAACACACTCGCTACAGGATGGGACTGTGATGCCAGCCCCACGGACGCGGTCCATGGCACAGGGGATTCGAGTTTAAAATTGGAAACTGCTGCTTTTATCATGATTGCAAACTCTTCAAAATCCATCGCAACAAGTTAAAATCTACATATTATTAAAGCGTTAATAATATCTCAATACACGGAAAATATCACCAATATTGTAATTTAGATCCATGACCATGTTGATTAATTTCAGCTGAATGTTCAGACGCACGTCTGTCAAATAATAATAATAATAATGCAATTTATATAACGCACATATCCACTCTCCAGAGTGCTTAAGGCACTTATTGACATCATTACCCGGCCTAGCTAAGCTACCCTGATATTTTTTAAACGAGCTTGACTAGCTAAAGCTAGTCATAGGATAACTCGATAATTTTTCAACCACTGGACATTGATATTACGTAGAGTCACAGCGATCTCGCGCTAAATGAAGGAAGCTGACCAAAAATATGTTGTCCTATTTTTTCACCTTTCCATATTCGACTTACCTTGAAAGTTGCTTCGGAGTTTCTTGAGACTAGTCCAATTCCTTCTGTCTTGAAAAAACCATGATCGGCAAAATATTTCTCCCGAAAAACGTTTCTTTGGCCTCCTTTTTCAGACAGTCGCACGTGGCATGCTTGTTATTATTTACGTCTGGCGCAGTCATTCGGAGATCCGCCCATTTTTTCACGACATCGCATTGATATATGGGGTGCTAAGTGTTGCCTTTTTTTTCCATGCAAAGTCAGCTAATTATGTCACAGAATTCACTCAAAATTATTGTTTTTTAATTTACAAAACATTTACAACGTAATTTTGTTACATAAGAGGATTTTGAGTGAATTCTGCGACATAATGAGTTGACTTTGCAGGGGGGAAAAAAGGCAACACTTACCGCCCCATATATCAACGCGATGTCGTGAAACAATTGGCGTATCTCTGATTAACTGCGCCAGATGTAAATGGTAACAGGCATGCCACATGCGACTGTCTGAAAAGGGGAGCCCAAAAAACGTTTTTCAGGAGATTATATTTCGCCGATCGCAGTATTTTCAACACAGAAGGAATTGGACTAGTCTCAAGAAACTCCGAAACAAATTTCAAGGTACATGTACATGTAAGTCGAATATGGAAAGGTTAAAAAAATAGGACAACATTTTTGGTCAGCTTCCTTCGTTTAGCGCGAGATAGGCTAATTGCTATGACCCTACGTAATATCAATGTCCAATGGTTGAAAAATTATCATAGCATTAGAGATTTAGACCTACAATGTAACGTACCCTATGACTATTCAAAAGCTGCATGAAGCTACAGGTAGATTCGGAAACAACGATTTTTTTATTTGACAGTTGCCCAGGGGGAATGAATAGGCTTATTATAAACACTCCGGTCACGTTCTGGTCATGTTGTGGTCATGTTGAGAAATTATCGACTGAAATATACCCCATAAATTCTATAGCATTTAAAGGGTTAAAAAAAAAAAAATCCACTTAAACATTTTTTCTAAAGTCTTTATTTTGTTTTTCTTATTTTGTTTTCTTGTTCAATTTCAATTCAACACGGACATAGGCAGACCACCCCCCCTTTTTTTGTTCATTTGATAGGGGGCTGGGGCGCAAGCCCCCTCCCCCTATTATTATTATTATTATTTTTTTTTTAAATTTGATAATTCTATATAACACGGACATAAGCGAACCCTGCGGGGGGGGGGGGTCGTGGGGCAAGCCCCCCTCTCCCTTTTTTTATTTTTTTTATTTATTTAATTATTTTTTTATTTGATAATTCTATTAAACACGCCCCAGCTTGCGCCCCAGCCCCCTTTCAAATGAACAAACAAAAAAGGGGGTCTGCCTATCAAATGATAGGCAGACCCCCCCCCCCCCGATTTTGACTCCCGTGCAAATGTGTGGCTGTATTCACGTTTGGAAATGTGAAATTTAGTGGGCAAATTTAGTAGTACGAGACTATAATATCTGAAAAAAAAAACGAAAAATGGTTTGTGAAGGAAAATATATATTGATACATACATTTACATGTATAACATGACAAATAACCATGATTTCATTTTAAAAGAGAGATTATGCAACCCACCCCCCCCCCCCCCAAAAAAAAAAAAAATAAATAAAAAAAAATCATTGCATCATTATAAAAAAATTGTACTAATTGATCTTTTTTAATTGCATCATATTTTGAGAAAAGGTGGCGGAACCGATACAAGAAGCAAATTTATAGGTCTCCTTTCTTGGAAAAGGTCAAACTTGTTTTCAAGAATGAAAACAAAAAGTTGGGGGAAACAAGTTTAGTGCTAGGGCAGAGAGGGAAGAAGGAAGAAAATAGGAAATACAAGACAAAGGAGGAGAAAAGGTGAAATAACAGGAAGGAGGAGTTGGAAGAGAGAGCGAGCTAGAGGGGAAAAGGGAGATAATAAAATGTACAAGAAAGCAGAAGGGGACAAAATGAAACAACAGGAAGAAGGAGGGGGGGGGGAAGAAAGTTCATTTCAACAAAAGGGTAGTACGCAGCCTATTTAACATTAACATTAACATTTACTCGCTTGATAGGCCCTATTGTTATAAAAGAAAAACAAATCAAGTGAAGTGTATAAATGAATATAATGTCGCAGCATTTTTTTAAAGTCGGTTCAACTACATGTAGCTAGCTTTCCCGTTATCTCCCTATCTCTCCATGCTCAATTATTACTTCCTCATGTTTTCCCTCCTCTTTATCCCGTCTTTCACCCTAATCCCTATCTCCCGGTATCTCTGTGTGTTCATCAAACGTTACAATCATGTAAGGAGTCCCAATAATCAGAAGATAATGTTCGTCTTGAATCGTCTGTAAAAATCCCTTAATCCGACCAGGGCCTGCTCTCCTTGCTTTACCGGAGATTTGGGGGAACACGAATGCCGTCCCTGCGAGACCCGATGTGTAGGGGGGGGGGGGGGGGGGGGGGGTGATGATCTGATGTGTAAAGTCAAGTTTATATAGTAATGAGGGGTGTCGAGAATGGAACGGGTATGGAACGGGGCATGTAGTATGAGCGGAGCGATGGGGATGTCTGTCGGTGGAGATACGGGCTAGCTGGTGGTAACGACGGGTAGCCGCTGAGCTGAGAATGTTGAATTTGTTTGCCGATGGGAAGAAGATGAAGAGAAGTATTTGAAAGATGACCAATACAAGGTAGCCAAGCTCCTTACGAGTCAACTGGAGAGGATGTCAAAGGTAAATTCTTGACGGGTGTACTGTTTGGATGTAAATATGGCAACTACAAATATTATGATGAGTCCCACTATCTATCAAAAAACCACTGCGGCTACTCACTACTACGTCATCACGCTTCCCGCAAATCGGATGAAAGTTCAAAATATTCGAAAGAAAACAAATTCGAACAGATCTTTGGCTTTACTAAGGAAATATGACCGAGTCTGTTGTTTGAAATGAAGTGTTTTTGTTCCCCTCTCTCCCTCTTTGTTTCTCTCTCACAAAACAAATTACGAAGCTCCTCCCCAAAAGCTACCATACTCGGCCTTCTACACGGAAGTTATGTACATAGGCCTATTTGGATATTCAAAGAAAATCCACCCCCTCCCCCAAAAAACGTTTGTCCCTATGTTAAGCATATGATATTTATAAGTTGTTTATTTACAAAATAAAATCACAAAGGTCCTCTGGCTCCTGGATATCCGCAAATAAAATGTCGAAAAATAAAACCCTCTCTTTAAAATAATTAAAATGCTGAATTACGTCAGCCTTACAAAACATAATACTGGCTTGATGTCACTGTTCAGATTTATTTTGTCAATGCAATACAAGAGGTTGTTTGTTCTGCCATTTCTGACTTTTACGTTATCATCCATAATTCTCAAGGTATGCATCCCTATTTTTCCTCCTTCTTAATAGTTCAGTTCTTGTATAGCGCATATTACGTTATGAAATAACATCTCTATGCGCTTCCAAAGAGCTTTGGACTTTATTACCCTGGCTTTAGCTCCTTCTTCAAGAAAATTTGGGTAGTGAAAGCCAAGAAATGTGCTCGGCACAATAATATTGGCAACTCCACATTAAACGGTTATTAAACTTCTTAACTAATATTAGTTTGACACATTTGATTGATAAATATGATAAAAGGGGTTTATCAAACAAAGTGACATACTTTGTGAAGACATCCTTTCAATTTGGCCTTTAGAAAACTGTTTTCCTACATTTTCATAATGGACACTAAATATAAAGATTCAATATGAAAAAGTTAGTTCTACATAGAAACTATTGCTCTGGGGATTGAGATTATAAATATTTGTTGTCCCTTGTTATGAATTCAATTTTCCTACATTCTAAAATTAATGTCAAATTAGATGGAGAAAAAAAGTATTTTTTTGAAATTTGAGAGGAACCCACAGTTTCAATATGCGATTGTTCGAATTGATTTCTTGAAAAATTGAGTCGACCATGCATTGATGCGACAGAGCGTGATGGAAATTACTCGAACAATTGAACTCGTCAGTCTAACCTTTTAAAGTGGAATCAGCATGCTATAAAGTATGCATGCAAACTATGAAATCAATAGCTTTCTTCCCTTTTCACAGCCTCTGCCACTCCACCTGGTAATACATAAGGACGATCATTAAACACTGTGTCAACGGATGCTGTTACTGTGTTCTCTTATTGCTCTGTAAATTCTACCTTTTGGATATTATATTGGATTACTTTTTACCATGTAAAAGTTCTTTGCACAACTGAAATCCTCCAGGAATCTATTGGAATTATGATGTCACCACTTGGAGTCATATTTTAGGTGACTTTTTAATATTTGAGATTACTCTCTAAGGGGATGTGTGTACTACAGTCCCATGCATTCACAGTTGTGGTGTATATTCCCTAGAGTTTGTACACATCTGCACTTTTGCGACTACTCTACTTGCCTACATTGGATTGAATTTGCTCTATTATAGCCCCAGCTTTGGTATGTTTTTATGTAACTTGTGTATTGTCTCTTCAAGAAAGACATTGCTACTTTCCAAAGTTCCAGCTGGTCCTGTACCATTGACGCCCTTCTTGATCATTTCATGTGAGGTCCCTAACCTGATTTCTTCAAATAATGGCAAACAATGTGGAAGCACCTGTCACCAGAGCTAGATCTACCAAGGAGCGTAACAACCCTGCTTTAGTGCAGGACATCATCAAAGACATTCTACAGAATGAAGGTTTTATTCATCTGGTTGAGGAATCTATTCAAAAAAGAATGAATGAAATGGAAGAGTCTATTGATAAGATGAAAGCAGATATCTTTGACTTGCAGACTAGCAACGACAACAAATCCAAGGAAATTACAATTCTCAAAGAGGAAGTCAACACTCATCAAAATCACTTTGCTAGGATAGACAACAAGGTGAATGCTCAGGAACAATACTCCATACGAAACTGTATTCGGGTATTTGGTTGCGCTGAAAGAAATGGAGAAAACACTGATAAGATCATAATTGACATAGCGAATAACATTCTACATGTAGACCTTCGATTAGAAGACATCGATATCAGTCATAGAGTAGGGAAAAAGAAGGAGAAAGAAGGCAGACAGATACCACGTGGTATTATAGTAAAGCTTAAAGCATACAAGAAAAGGCAGGAGATCCTTAGTAATAGGCGCAGACTGAAAGGTCAAAATAAGTCAAAAGTCGAGGACCTCACGTCTAGTAACCAGGAACTACTTAACCATGCAAAAGCTTGTCCCACGGTACAAAATGTGTGGAGTTCAGACGGTCGCATCTTTGCCCTGTTCAAAGATAAAGATTTGGGCATTAAAGTCATTCATAACAAAGATCAACTAAAGTGACTGTAATTAGGAAGCAGAGATAAGAAGGATAATAATAATAGGGTAATCTCATTTTAACTTTTACCTGGATGGATGACACACTGTTATTTGTTTTATCCTCATATTAACTGGACTTTGATCAGTGAATATTTTTGGATATTCCTCTTCTTTATTTTAATGCACTGTTTTTAATATTTAAATTGTTTTTGTTTTTTTACAAAGTATGTTCTTTTTTTCTTTTTTTCTTTGTATGTTTGAATTTATGTCAGAGGAACAGGATCAATTTTATACTGTTAACTGTACCTTTCAGCAGCCAGTATTCATGTATTTACAATTTAATCTTTATATATACCCTGATGCATTGGAAAATATGAATATTATTGAATGTATTTATGAATCCGTTAGCTGATATTGATCCAGATTTAAATTTATATAACTTATTGAATACAAATTCTTGCTCTTACACACCAAATGAGTTTAACATAAAGTTTCATAAACATTATGGTCTCAGTATATTACATGTCAATGCTCGTAGCCTTCAGAAATTTTTTGAAAGAATTTCTGAATTTATATCATCAATTCAAATTTCATTTTCAATTATTGCAGTGTCTGAAACGTGGATTTCTGATGTACCACTTTTACCATTTGAGCTAGAAGGTTATACATTTTTAAATTCAAACAGACTTTTTGGTCGAGGAGGTGGTGTAGCTTTTTTGGTATCAAATCAGTTAAAATATCGAGTAAGAAATGATCATATTATTTGTAATGAGAATGAGATAAATGATTATGAATATATGTTTATTGATATCATAAATCATTGTCACACCAAAACTACAGTTGGTGTTATATACAGAAAGCCAAGTGGTAATATTAATGATTTCTTGAATTTTTATGATTATATGTTATGTAAGCTCAAATGTGAACATTCGAACTTATACATTACTGGGGATTTTAATATTAATATCCTTAAACATTTAAGTAGTTCTGATGCTGCCAATTTTTTAAGTATCAATTCCTCGTATGGCCTCGTGCCCCTCATAAAAAATCATACTCGTATTACTGTAAATACTGCTTCCTTAATTGATAATATATTTACCAATGTCATAAATTCTTCAGTTGATAGTGGAAGTTTGTGTGTGGACATTTCTGACCACCTGCCTATTTTTCATCTTTCTCAAATTGAATGTAATGTAAATAATGTATCAAATACTCAAAAATTATCTCGCAAAATTACAAATGATGGCATTAGTGCATTGATTGCGGAACTGTATGTTACAGATTGGACGTCAATATATTGTTGCTCTGATGTGAATGAGTCTTATGAATTGTTTTTATCAAAGTTACTTAATGCATTCGATAAACACTTACCATTTATTAAAAGTAAGGTAAAGAAACCACTTATCCGTAAACCCTGGATTACGCCGGAACTCTTACGTTGTATTAGGAAGAAAAAAAAACCTTTACAAAGTTTTTTTGAATGATCGTTCTTCTTCTCATGAGAATAAATACAAGGCTTATAGGAACAAAGTGAACCAGATTCTAAGACATGCTAAAAAATTGTATTATTCTAACAAATTGAAGGACACATGTATGCATAATAATGTTAAGGGCACATGGTCTGTTTTGAATAATTTACTGAGAAAATCAACAAGTTCTCTTCCCAAGTATTTTATACATGATGCTAAATGTGTAGATGATCCACAACAAATTGCAAATGAATTTAATAATCATTTCATTAACTCATGTACCAAAGCATTTACTTCATTGCTCGAAGATGATAGCTTTGTATCCTCAGATTTTAAAGATTATCTGAAAAATCCTAGTGCTGTCTCTCTATATCTAACATCTATAAATGAAAGTGAAATTATTGAACATTGTAAAAAACTGAAAAATACCAACTCGTGTGGATTTGATTATATTAGCTCTGTCATTTTAAAAAGAATTATCAATGTAATTGTCGAACCAGTAACACATATTTTTAATCAATCCTTAGCTACTGGAATTGTTCCAGATAAACTAAAGATCGCTAGAATTGTTCCTGTTTATAAAAAAGATGATCGTCATGCTTTTGAAAATTACAGGCCTATTTCAATCTTACCTTCTCTGTCTAAAATACTAGAAAAATGTATGCACAAACGTCTTTATTCTTATCTGAGTAGCAATAATTATATTATCAACAATCAATATGGATTCCGCTCTAATCATGCAACTGTGCATGCTTTGATAGATTTACAGGACAAAATAATCACAGCCATAAAAAATCATAATTTTGGAATAGGCATATTTATGGATCTTTCCAAAGCGTTTGATATTGTGAATCATGACATACTTTTATATAAGCTGAATTACTATGGTGTTAGGGGTATACCACTTCACTGGTTTCAGAGTTATTTACATAATCGCTATCAATATACTGTATTCAATGAATATTCTTCTGGTCGTTCCCTGGTTAGAAATGGTGTGCCCCAAGGATCTATCCTAGGCCCCTTAATATTTCTATTATATGTCAATGATATAATTAAATCCTCTGATAAATTTGAATTTACAATGTATGCAGATGATACAACATTATTCTATACGCAACCCAATGTTTTAGGTTTAGAACACAATGCTAATTTTGATTTGTATAAAGTTTCTAAATGGTTTAAAGCTAATAGACTTCTTATAAACAAAAATAAGACTAATTTCATGACATTTTGTTTAAATAGTACGTTTGAAACTTCGAATTCATTGACTGACATTACCATTTGCATTGATTCTATTCCTTTGAAAAAGGTGAATGCTGTAAATTTTCTTGGAGTATATATTGACTGTAATTTAAAATGGGATACTCATGTGAACAATATTATTTGTAAAGTATCTAGATGTATTGGTATCTTATTCAAACTAAAATACTATCTGTCAGATCATGCTCTGTTCTCATTATATAATGCACTTGTATTACCACATTTATCATATTGTGTCAGTGTCTGGGGTAACTGTGGCAAACTAAAAATGAACATCTTATTTAAATTACAGAAAAAAGTACTGCGTATTTGTACCAGTAGTCATTATCTTGCTCATTCCGCTCCTATTTTTATCTAGCTCAAAACCTTGAATATATTTGATTTATATCAGTATCATACATCAGTGCTAGGGTACCTTTATTTTCATAATCTTCTTCCAAATACATTTCGAACATGTTCCCTACGAATCTCAGTATTCATAATTATAACACAAGAAATCGGACCAATTTTCATCGTTATAAAATTATGTTTATGTATGAAGAAAAATCTCCTCGGTGTAATCTCCCGGTGATTTGGAATTCATTACCAAAATACATTCCCCTTTGCAATAACCAAAGATTATTCAAAAAATATCTGAAAATATATTATCTGTCCAAATACTGACATAAAACATGACCATATTTTAGACTTTGCTGTTCCCCTGGCTTTTTTTGTTTTTGTTTTTTGTTTTGTTTTGTTTTTTATCCACTGTTTGTTTTTAAATTTGTTTACATGTCTTTCAGTAACAGAATAAGTTGAAAAACCAAATAATAATTTATACTTTTAGGGAACTTATTTTACAAGGCCCTTTAGCCTTATTTTAGTTCCCCTTTTCTCATTTCCGACTAGCAAATTTGGTATCTGTGATACTGTTAACTTGTATGATTGCATGTAATTTTTTATATAATGTATATTGTTGTAATTAGGTGATACGTACGTAGACGTATCACCTTTTGATTTCGTCAAGATTTTTATTATTTATTTATTTATTTATTAGGTGATACGTAACGAAGTCTACGTATCACCTATTGATTTCGTCAAGATTTTTCTTTATTCTTCTTCTTCCTATTATTCTTCCTCGATTTTGTTCGCAGGATATCTCAAGACTGAATAAAGCCATTGTTATAAATCTTTCAATGATGATAGATCTTAGTCTAACTTAGAACTGCGTGACTTTTCAAAGACTCAAAGTCATCGTGACGTCATCCAGGCGCCATTTTGTGAAAATCAATTAATGATCATATCTTCATAACGGATAGTAATTTTTCATTCATATTTATCATGATTAAGATCAATATCCGCCCGGTCAATTTTAGGTCAATAAACGTGCTTAAATGCGCGCGTGCGCGCTCGTCCGCGCGTTTACGCGCGCGCAAAAATTTAAAATGCTCTAAATCATCCCAAATTTTTTTTGCATACGTTTCAGGCCATATGGAGCATTTGATAAAAAAATTACGCACACGCACATGCGCGCGCGTTTTCGCGCGTACTGGCATTTTGCAACATAGAATCGCCGATTTATTTCTGTCATCATATTTGGTACATTTTTCCAAGCATTTTGATAATTTGTTCACCTTTTATTAACGCAATGAGCGTCCGTCAAAGTTGACAGCACGCGCGGATTTGCGTTATCTTTATCCACAATACATGGGCAAAAACATGCCTATATAAAATTCATTGTAACTCTTTAGAATAGATAGAAACTCCTAATAGTTTTTAATATTTGGATAAATTATGAGTCGGAGATATGATTTCATGTCTCATTTTATCCTCAATTAACTCATGACGTCATCATAATGGCCTCCAAACTCAAAATTTTAATTTGCATATTTTGACGTCAGCATATTTTTGGAAAATTGATTGTATCTCTGTAAATATCGATCAATTTTCTTTTCAATTTTCATATGTTCTAGCTGAGACAATTTTCTACAAATGTAGTATTCACAATTTTTATTTTTGACAAAAGTATCATGGTGTATTTTTGCGATTAAAGGAGGCATGTCAATTTTTCGCATTTTGCGTGTATTCTCTATGGGACATGACTTTTTCTCAAAACTGGATTCTACACTCATGTCTTTCGCGAGCAAAATCTCCGATGTTTTAGCTTTGTTTTCGCTGAGCTTTAGATATGTTGTAGCTGAGACAATGAGCTATCAAAAGTGTGACCTTTATTTTTCGATTAGATGCCGGGATCATGCTTATATTTCACTTGCAAAGTAGGATTTCTGAATTCCATTTCCCGTTTACGTGTAATCGCTATGGGAGATGTTTTGGTATATCGGTAACGCACTTGACTTCCAACCTCGAGATCCCTGGTTCGAGTCCGGGTGTCTCCAACACTTTTTTTTCCCACTTTTTTTCCTTTTGACCTTCACTGTACCATCTCCTTTGATTATTTAAACACGTAGATTCGCAAATAATGTCATAAATAACCCTTTTTACTTTATTATTACCCTATTTTCACTTAATCCATTACTTTTTGCGTGTAATCCCTATGGGAGATGACTTTTTCTCAAATCTGGATTCTACATTCCTGTCTTTTGCGAGCAATATCGCCGTTATTTCTGCTTGGATTTTGTTGATTTTTGAGTATGTTGTAGCTGAGACTATATGCTATCTGAATAAACCCTTATTTTTTCAAAAAAGATGTCAGGATCGCGCTCATGATCATGATCATTATCATCATGATCATCATTATCATAATGATGATAATCATTTATCAATTACATTTTCATTTCTTTGAATAACTAAAGATAAAATCGTCAAAAGGTGTTCTTTATGATGTAAATTAGAGTCAAATGTGTAACTGGCTACTGTACAGGGTCAAAGGTCATATATTGTTTCAATCTATCTTCCCTAGATCCCTGATCATGGGGACGCAATTTAAACTTGACATATGGATAGATCATAATAGGAAAAGCATTTTATAAAATAATATATCGTGTAATGCACTATTCGTTATGTAAACCATTATCATACGTATCACCTAATTCGTCTAAGTGACGAATTAAAGTCTAGTTTATTTATTATTATTCTTCCTCGAATTTGTTCGCAGGATATCTCAAGACTGAACGAAGCCATTGTTATGAATCTTTCAATGATGATAGATCTTAGTCTAACTTAGAACTGCGTGACTTTTCAAAGACTCAAAGTCATCGTGACGTCATCCAGGCGCCATTTTGTGAAAATCAACTAATGATCATATCTTTATAACGAATAATAATTTTTCATTCATATTTATCATGATTAAGATCAATATCCGTCCGGTCAAGTTGAGGTCAATAAACGTGCGTAAATGCGCGCGTGCGCGCTCGTCCGCGCGTTTACGCGCGCGCAAAAATTAAAAATGCTCTAAATCATCCCAAATTTTTTTTGCATACGTTTCAGGCCATATGGAGCATTTGATAAAAAAATTACGCACACGCGCATGCGCACGCGTTTTCGCGCGTACTGGCATTTTGCAACATAGAATCGCCGATTTTTTTCTGTCATCATATTCGGTACATTTTTCCAAGCATTTTGATAATTTGTTCACCTTTTATTAACGCAATGAGCGTCCGTCAAAGTTGACAGCACGCGCGGATTTGCGTTATCTTTATCCACAATACATGGGCAAAAACATGCCTATATAAAATTCATTGTAACTCTTTAGAATAGATAGAAACTCCTAATATTTTGTCATATTTGGATAGATTATGAGTCGGAGATATGATTTCATGTCTCATTTGATCCTCAATTAACTCATGACGTCATCATAATGGCCTCCAAACTCAAAATTTTAATTTGCATATTATGACGTCAGCATATTTTTGGAAAATTGATTGTATCTCTGTAAATATGGATCAATTTTCTTTTTAATTTTGATATGTTCTAGCTGAGACAATTTTCTACAAATGTAATGTTCACAATTTTTATTTTTGACAAAAGTATCATGGTGTATTTTTGCGATTAAAGGAGGCATGTCAATTTTTCGCATTTTGCGTGTATTCTCTATGGGACATGACTTTTTCTCAAAACTGGATTCTACACTCCTGTCTTTCGCGAGCAAAATCTCCGTTGTTTTAGCTTCGTTTTCGCTGAGCTTCGGATATGTTGTAGCTGAGACAATGAGCTATCACAAATGTGCCCTTTATTTTTCGATTAGATGCCGGGATCATGCTCATATTTCACTTGCAAAGTAGGATTTCTGAATTCCATTTCCTGTTTACGTGTAATCGCTATGGGAGATGTTTTGGTATATCGGTAACGCACTTGACTTCCAACCTCGAGATCCCTGGTTCGAGTCCGGGTGTCTCCAACACTTTTTTTTCCACTTTTTTTTCCTTTTGACCTTCACTGTACCATCACCTTTGATTATTTAAACACGTAGATTCGCAAATAATGTCATAAATAACCCTTTTTACTTTATTATTACCCTATTTTCACTTAATCCATTACTTTTTGCGTGTAATCCCTATGGGAAATGACTTTTTCTCAAATCTGGAGTCTACATTTCTGTCTTTTGCGAGCAATATCGCCGTTATTTCGGCTTGGATTTTGTTGATTTTTGAGTATGTTGTAGCTGAGATTATATGCTATCTAAATCAACCCTCATTTTTTCAATAAGATGTCATGATCGCGCTCATGATCATGATCATGATCATCACGATCATCATTATCATAATGATGCTAATCATTTATCAATTACATTTTCATTTCTTTGAATAAGATAAAATCGTCAAAAGGTGTTCTTCATGATGTAAATTAGAGTCAAATGTGTAACTGGTTACTGCACAGGGTCAAAGGTCATATATTGTTTCAATCTATCTTCCCTAGATCCATGATGATCAAGGAGACACAATTTAATCTTGACATATGAATAGATCATAATGGGAAAAGCATATGAATGGGAGAAGCAAAATAATATATCGTGTAATGCATTATTAGTTATGTAAACCATTATCATACGTATCACCTAATTCGTCTAAGTGACGAATTAAAGTCTAGTGATCTTTTGTTTTTATGGATATGGAAATAAATGAACAAATGAAATGAAATACATGGAATAACGATGCGTTCGGTAGCGCCGGTATTTGTGCGGCTGAGCGGGCGGCGGCGTGCATACGCGGCGAGCAAAAACAAGTCAGGAGCCTAATCCTGATAATAATGAGAGAATATAAATAGGTAGTACTGGTTGTGCAACTTGTCTCTTGGTCTCTCATTCTCTCATTCTCTCTCTCTCTCTCTCTTAACTCTGGGTTTGGGGAGATATACAAAACGAGAAGAAGGTTTGTTTTCCCACAGCAGGCAATACTTCATTTGCAAAAGAAAAGGAATGAAATAGAACAGATTCATTGCACTAATGAAAACCTTCAAATACCCAACCTCAGTTATAAATCCAAACAAAATCAACTTGATGAATATGAAGAGAAACGTGTAGCTGATGACACAAAGTATATATAATTTCATCAATATATAATTTCATTTAGAAATAAACATGGAAAAATAGATCGAGACAAATCATGTTTATTGAAATAATCTGAACATGTTTCCTTCTCTCATCCAGGTTTGAAATTTAAGCTGACCAGTCTGCTTATAGTGCCGATGCCCATGACCAATTTTTTGGAAGCGCACATTTTTAAATTAATTATTCAAGTCTGAAAAATGTATATATTTTCGTCATTTATTTTCTAGACATAATCGCCAGGAGAATGAGGGAAAAAACAAGAGAGATGAATACATACTTGATGTGGGAGTTGTTTTGCTTGTGCTCATCTTTCGTTTGATAGACGATGTCAATGACGATGTCGTCGCACCTTCGGCTACAGTATGAATATAAAAAAAACCCCTCTCATCCAGTTTAAGAACAATATTTCGCCCAAAGAGAGAGATAGAGATCGTAGGCGATTATCTGGTGTGTAAAGTCCCGTGTAAAGTCCAGATAGTGTCGTAATGAAGAGTGTCGAGAATGCAACGGGTATGGAACGGAGCGTGTAGTATGAGCGGAGCGGTGGGAGACATCTGTCCGTGAAGATAAGGGCTAGGTAACGATGAGTAGGCGCTGAGTTGAGAATGTTGAATTCGTTTGCTAATGGGAAGAAGATGAAGAGAAGTATTTGAAAAAATTACCAATACAAGATAGCCAGGCTCCTTACGAGTCAACTGGAGAGGGAGACACAAGTAACTTCTCGACTGGTGTACTGGTGAGATGTATATGGCACTACACGTGATGAGTCCCCTAACGTTACGGGCACCTCAGCATTCTGAATTCCGCTCTTTATCTAAAATCACTGCGGCTACCCACTATACTACGTCATCATACTCCCTAGCAGACCGCCCGGCTGGGCAGGCGTTTGATCGGTTCGGAGTTATGGGGAATGCCACGGAGAGAGCATTCAACCTGGCAATATTCGCTGTGCGTAAAGAGGCCAGGCGGCTGTGCGGGCGGCAGCGAGCATACGCAGCGAGCAAAAACAAGTCAGGAGCCTGTGTATGATTCAGGTTAATTATCCTCCGTGTTTGGAGCTCATTTTAATAACGAATACTCGCTAATTTTTCGGTTTCAGTCTACGATCCATCAACCACTGGAAATTTGAAGTTTAACCATCTTTTGACAAACATTGTTTGGGAGGCATGGGTTGCAGGCATGGGTTGTATCACGACAATGCTTATTGTTCGTGCATAGTTATCTTGCGATAATGCAAGAAACGTATTGACCTTTCGAGTGGAAAAAGATGCAGATTGTTCTAAATAAAAGAGTACGATGTGTGATTAACTAAATACTTATAACATTACACAACAACTGACCGTTGAGGCTTTCTTGAAGATAGATATTACGCCCTTTTGTCAGTCTCATTTTAAAAGCGATATTTAACAGTCCTCATTTATTTTTTAAGAGCATGTTTTAACATTACATAGGCCTAGAATGTTTCAACATTTTCTGACTAGCATCTTATTTAGATTTATTTAATCATGTAACTCACACCCATATGTTTTGTCATCTTGGATGAACAGATTTAAAAATTACCCAAGTAACAATTTTCATTTTCC
Organism: Strongylocentrotus droebachiensis; assembly: GCA_035222895.1. Classification (NCBI taxonomy): domain Eukaryota; kingdom Metazoa; phylum Echinodermata; class Echinoidea; order Camarodonta; family Strongylocentrotidae; genus Strongylocentrotus; species Strongylocentrotus droebachiensis. The sequence goes on from JAVYIG010008088.1 coordinate 62,994, forward strand.
AAAATATATTTCTATGTTGCTACCTTGGGAGTAGACTTTTCCTTTTTTCTTTCTAAAAATCAAGAAAATTGTCTACATGTTTGAAAATCCAAGCTATAAACAAAAGTCTACCTTATGAAGTAATAATTTTGCAATCATATTTCTATGTGAACAGCGGAAACCCGGAAGAGAGAGAGAGAGGAACAATTAAAGAGAAAGTCAAACGAAAAGTAAAGGAATTAATTAAAACAGGACAGAAAAGGATAAAATGAACGAGAAAAAAAAACATGGAAGAAAATAATTTGAGAGGTATGAGAGGAAAGAGGGTACACAGGAGGATGAATACAAGGTGATTTGTTATAATAGATATATAAACGGGGTATTTCCGCCTTCAGACCTCATTTCATGACTTAACTTGAATACTGTTCAAGTCAAGTTATGAAATGAGGTCTGAAGGCGGAAATGATCAAGCTATAAATCTGACTCTGATCTCTATTATAGCCGGATGCACTTCATTTCTCTTCTCTCCTTCTAATCATACATCAACGGGACTAATGCGGTGGTCACATCCCGCCGTACTTGCAAGTGCGTGCTGTCTACGTGCAAAAACGTGGGCAAAATTTGGGTATCCGTACGTGATGAGTACCGCCTCCGTACGGATTTGGGAGCACGCAGACACACCGTAGTACTTTTAGTGCACGAGGAACTTTCGCTGCGTTCGGGCTGCGTTCGGGCTACCGATTCACCCCAGTGCGTGTGACGTGCGTGCCCGGTACTGCCAACGAGCGCACAACGCAATGACTCCGTGCGTCTTTTAAAGGCGCACGTGATAAGTGCGTGGTCCGTGCTTACTCGCCACTTCCCCAGTTCAGCTATCCAATGAGCACGCAGAACTCACGTGGACCGTACCGAGTAAGCACTTACAACGCACGTTGTTCACAGTATGCAGTAAATAGTCTCTTCGGTGGAATGGGCGGCATCTTGAGGCAGCAACAGCTCGGACTGCTGGAGAACATCGAAATGTCGTCCTATATAAACACCGAGTTCATCGCACGTGCACGCACTTACAACATGCGAGTGAGTAAGGACACCGTACGTGAGCAGCACTTGTAAGTACGGCCTCCGTACGATAACGTGGCAACCGCAAGGAGACCGTACGTTGTAAGCACGTTGTAAGCACGTACAACGCACTTACCACGTGCGCAACGTACGATGCACGCAACCGTTCACGGCCAGGCGTGGCGTGCGGGCCACGTACTTACAAAGTGCGTGTGACGCGCGTTGCCGGTACTCCCTCCCTGCCTTTGCCACTCCCTCCCTACGTTTTCAGAAAAACGTGGCTGCCGTGGCCTCCCCAAAAACCGTACGGACTAAAAACACGCACGGTGGGATGTGACCAACGCTTAAGTTTGATATCCAGGGTATATTGTGAATGAAATATAATTTTGCTGAAAAGGGATTACATTTGTTACAATTTTCAACAAACTGATCAAACCACTTATTTAATTAGCACATCATTTCCCTTTGTGTATTTAGCCACCCTCTCTCACTCTCTCTCTCTCTCTCTCTCTGTCTCTGTCTTTCGATCTGACTGTATCTCTCTCTTACTCCCATTCACTTCCCCTCTCTACCTCTGTATACAATATCAGTGCTTACAAAAACATTTCAGATATGAGATTTGATACAATTAATTTAACTGCAATTACTGACATAAAACAATACAAAGACCAATGATAATTAATAGTACACATCCAAAATATTTAATTTAATTGTAATTCAAACCATAAGGAATGATAATGAAGTACAAATTACATTTAAGTTGTAATTGAATTCCCCCCAAAGCGGCTATGATAAAGTACAATAATTAGTTTGGTTGACCCCCCCCCCCCTTCCTTAATAGATTACTAATGACGATATATGGGACCAGCTAGCTTACCCGAAAGAGCTTGTTAAATCAATACAAACTGCTTATTGAACGTACATGCATGTACATGTAAGCTTTTAATATGATCGACTCTTTTCGCCCCTCTCATGTCTATGTTCTAAACCCTGAGTTTATTATAAGCTAAACAACTTTGTCCAAGCCATCCAAACTAGACAGGCTATGATCAAATCATTCACATCACATATGGGTAGATTGAATGATTAAACAAATTTGATTTGATTTGATTTGATTTATTGATTTCTATATCATATTTCAAACATACATATTTTAAATATACATAATGTCCATCAATGTGATATAATCTACGTTTTAACTCTTAAGCTGCCACCCATACAATGCAACCAGTGCCATAGTGCTAATTCCTATTGTGCCACAGTGCTAATCTCCTGCGTGCCAAGTTAATTTTAAGGTTGGTTCAAGTGCGTGTTATTTAAATCTTTACAAAAAACAAATCGCTGAATTACTCGAGAAAATCCAATCTGACTGTTGTATACAAAGACGCGTAATCCAAAGCCGATAATCTGATGCACGCGATGGTACTTTCAATAGCGCTGCAAAAGCACTCAGCACGGTGCAATGGGCATGAACAATAACTGTTATTACATCTGCGCGCTAGCGCGCACGAAGCACCGTAGCGGTGGCTCGCTAGCATGAACGTGGCTTTCAATCGATAGCACGCTCGCGTGCACATGGCACTATAACAATAGCGCGCTAGCAGTCTCATGGCAGGATAAGAGTTAAAGTACAATACATGATGCTCATACTGTATAGAACATAGACAATATATAGGAGAACATTGCCCACTTTTACAATTAACATGTTATAGGAGGGATACAGCGTAAGCATGAAGCTTGAAATGCTTGCAGACCTCGATTAAACTACACTATTATTACCAATGGGTTACTATGGAAGTACATTAGAGTATTGATTTGTATGAAGCTTTGTCGGATCAGAGCTTTAATTGAAGACACATCATAATCTCAATATGATTTCGGTGCTCTATTCTGAAAATAAATACGCATCATAAATATAATTTATACAAGTTAATTTTCACAAAATCTTACCGATCATATTTCGACAGTGTCATCTCTAATACACACTATAACACGTAGCTATGTAAAATGAACAGCGTCAAGTGCATTTTTTCAATCACTCTTTTCATATATTTTGAGGTTTCTGGGAATCCACGTAAGAGGAATCACTTTTTAAATCAACTTTATATCAAGTGCGTCTCAGAAAACCACAACAAAGAAACATGAAAACAAACGAATATTGTGAAAAACTATGAGCTGTATAAATGTGTTTCCTTGCTTTGAAATCAGACACAGATGACATCAGTACGCACACGCTTCACCGAGCAACATAGTTTTGAAAATGCCATGTCGAAATCCGTTTGCGCCATATTTGGGTGAAACAGTGGACATGGTTGCACAACGTTCGTTTATCACGTGCGAACTCGACCGAACATGACCTGAAGAAAACCTAAACATTAAAACCGGATGAGAAGATTGTTTTCATACTATACTTCTTTTAATAATAAGGACAAATTGATACCATCACCAAGAAATAAAGATCATAAGAAATTGTTAATGGTGATAGTGGAAGGGCATAGTTGTACGAGATGGAACTTTTTAAAGGAGCAAATCAAACAGTCCATTAATATTCCATTTTGATAAAGGGGGTAACAGCTTATTCCAAAGCACATCAACAAATAATGGAAATCTTGCATAACGATCTTTTAAAGATGAAATTTTCTCATATAAAAATAACTCATATAAAAATAACTTACTGCAGATTTTGACATGCCATTTATTGAAGGTATATTATTTCTAATTTATGAAAAGCACCAAGTCATTTATACAGTTAATTTTGTTTGCGTTTTTGTTTTCTTCCTGGGACGCACTGTATATAAATACAAATGTTATTTATCCCTGTACACTGTATGATATATCATTATGACAAAAATATAGACACAAAGTATGACATTTCTCAAAAAATCTAAAAGGGGCCATGATCATTTCTCAAATCTATCTTAACCCCGATGGGACACGATATTGCAATGGAATAGTTATATATACAGTTCAGACATTACAAAATCTTCATAATGAAATTATGAACGGACACCCCCTTCTGATTACACTAGTGATTAAAGGTACTATGTCCCATTTGCAGGCCAAACAAATTAAAAGGTTAAATTCCACCGACATTTGAAAGATAATACTAATTCAGAACCTCCCTCCAAACGAAATGACTTGAAAATATCTATTTGTTGGAAAATAACGACCGTTGGTTGTCGAATCGACTTTAGTGCCTGCAATCTTTCTAGTAATAATCTGATTTTCAGACCCTTTTTTTACCGAATGGTCGTACGTTTTATGCTGCACAAAGATTCAATCAGTTTAATTTCGGCCTTTATAAGAAGTGAGTTATTGATGTAGACAAATGCTCATGTACCTTTACAGCTCATTGTATGTATCTTGTTACCAAAGGAGAAAATGTCAGTCAGTCACTCAATAGTTTTTGACAGTGAATTATAGAAATGAAATGGCTTTTCTTGCATAATTTGAATAATAGGACACTGCTAACGTTTAAACTTTACAGGTAGGACATACGCGACATATTCATAATTCCTGCAAAGTTCTACAAAATTTGATGTTGGCTGCAAATAGGACATGCATGTAGTACCTTCGAAGGCATATATAAAGGCACTGTAAGTAGAAATAGCTAAAAAGTTAGGTAGACCACCACAATAAGGTCTTAATTGCGAGGTTTACAAAGAACACTCCATTGCATCACCATACATATTGGTGAAAGGTACGTAGTTGAATATTTACAGACGTAGAAAATGACACACCTTGACAATGATTTCGATCCAACAAAGAAGGGGGAAAAATATTCAGGGTCATTGCTTTATCGGAGTCATGAGGGTGACGTTTGCTTCCCCTTGGGAAGCACCCTGTAATGTCAGTTCGGTGCCACCTTGTTGGTGTCCTTCTGTAATAATATACACAAAAAAGAGATAAGAAAAGTAAAGAGAACGTTACAATTAATTGAGAAAGATAAGGATAATGGACAAAGTCATTTAACATAATCAGCCTAAAGGCAAATGAATGTATTTTTTTATATCGTAAAGTTTGACAGACTACGACTTCGAGATCAAAAGAGTAGTTTTTTTTCCTTCTAGAGATCCCCTCTTTTTTAATTTAAAATCCTACAAAAAAATAGCAACAGTCAGGTAAATAATATCAGAAACAGACATTTGACATCAAAATCTAAACCCAAAAAACAATTAGTGTAAATATTCTGTAAACGAGATGAATTCCCGCCTTTTGATGTACAATAAATCTAACGGACGTGTACAAGAGATATATAAATGAAAACTTCTTGGCATGATGTTATGTCTTTTAGCATGACATGGGCGCAACCATTTTCTGGAAAATGTCACGTACCAGTTGGAGTTGAAGATGTATCTTGCACCAAGGTTTAATTGGAAATAATTTTTATTTCAATTACAAAACCTTTACTTTTCAATGCGGGAAATCAAAGCCGAGAAGCTAACAAATATATAAAAGGTTAACAATTGTAACCAATTTATTTTAAAATACTCAAATATAGCGTTAGAAAAATCTATTTTGGCGAAACCTTTACCTCAGAACAGCACCAACTTATTTATGCAATTTGCGTTCTTGCAATTAAAGTACAAAGGATAATAGCAGGTGAATGAAATGCGTCAACACCACAAACCTGGGAAGGAAGCATCCATTAATTTAAATACATTTAGTTGATAAACGACCCGGCATAGGACATCACGCAATTAAGAAAATGGCGATGCCCATGTCTTGCTGAGAAACTGTACTTTATTCTTGCTTTATGCCCTTCTCATACACTTTGGTGGGGGATCTTTAAGATTGGTGGGCAATAATGCAATAAATCTCTCAGAACAACCAAAGTTATTGTGTTGGGTTAGTTCTCCTTTTATAATTCAATGTGTACTAAATTATCACTGACCTCGGATTGTAGGCCTATTATAGATGCCAGGTAAACATATCGGAGGTACAAAATGCTCTAATAATAAGCTAAGTGTTTTAGAAATATAAAACTTTGACAATTCTTTGGGATCTAATATTGGTTGTTTCAATGAATACATTTTTTAAACCTTGTTATTGAGTCAATAGGTCACTTTCGTAATGTAATCAAATTTACTCGATTTTTTCTTACCTGCAATCACGGTTGAATCATTGTTGTCAGCAGCCTCGCTGGGTGTGACCGTTTCAGTGGGTCCTTCGGATGGTATGGTAGTGAAAAGGGCTCGTTGGACAAAGACCTTGTCTGTTGACGTAACAAGTTTGGTTGCATTTAGGGTGCCGACGCAGATGTAGGGTTCTTCGCTGACCAGGGCTTCAATAATCGCTGTGAGGTTTTCTGTGGTTCCGTCTGCGTTTGTGAAGTTCCTGATATTCTGAGGGTACTCATGCCCATTGTGCATCCATCGTAGATCTACCAGCCCTATGGAAGCCCCATCCGCTCGACAGGTAATCGTTGTCGGCCGATTACCGTCCGATATCGTGAAATTGTCTATCATGGGGAAGGGGTCGACTGGAGGAACTGTAGGTATAGAAAAGACGTTCATATTGCAAACCAGTCCACATATATAATATATAATACACCCCCAAGAAAGATTACCGAGTCAGAGTCCTTTTCAGGACTCCCCAATCCTCTCTCTCTCTCTCTCACATGGTGCACCCGCAAGTCTACTGTATATATAATATTATTAGAACTATCTAAGACCGAGCATAACTATACTAAGTGGATGATGTACTATCTCTTTAAAATAGAATAATGAAAGAAAGGGGGAAACAAACGTTAGACCTTTTTTCAGTAATTTGCAATATAATTTGTCAAACATTTCCGAAAAAAATATTTATTTTACACATTAATCAGCTGAACTTTTGATTGCCTTCTTGAATAAACTTTACTATTCAAAGTTGCAAGCGTTCAGACTTAGTAATTCTCCAGGAGATACAGTATATGAATTCTGTGCCCGCCGATATGACCTATGCATAACATCATTATTGAGCGAAATAAATCATTCTTAATATAAGTATACTATGGGGATCCCTACATGTCTGCGCAGCTAACATTTCACTTGAAATTTACAAGGTTTTCATTTATTAACTTTCTCTTATTCTTAATCTGATACCATTCTTTGCAGGCCTAAGTTTAAAATTAAATCGTCCCAAAATTTCGTGTAAATTCAAGCAAAAGAAAAGGCGGCCGAGTCATGTTGACATTAGAAAAAAATGTCACTTCTCGACAAGTGTTGTAATCTCATTTTGGTCACACGCAAACCATTTGTCCAAATTATCCTAATGATTAACAAAATCGCATCATTAGAGAGAGAGTCTGATCTCAATCCGGATGTCACTTTGTTGTGTATTTGTAGGTCACACATGAAAACATATTGTAAAATTCTGATCGCGAATCAAAAATCGATTTTTGGAATCTCACAATTTCTTTGGGTATGAATCCCTTTACACGCAATAGGCCCTACACCCAAATGAGAATTGATGTATAAACGTACCGGCTACAGTCACATACGTGTAACCCTCAATCTTAATTCCTTTGTCATTCGACACGTCGCAGAGGTAGTGACCAGCATCGCCGGTGTCTGCAGTGAATGTGAGTGAGAAGTTCTCACTCAGATTAAACTTTCCGCTGTCATATTCGGGTCGTAGGGTTCTTCCATTAGACCATCCAATTAGTGGTTCTCTTTCCGACGTAGAAAGACCAACTAATCCAAATTCAAAGGAATGCAAAGAAATCAAAAGAGATACTTTCAATCACAAATTATGGTACACGAAAATTGTTATAACAGATCTCATTGGTTTAGTATGCGCGTCTTTATTTTGTGTCAAGAAAAGAAAATACTTTGAAATTGCTTGAGTTCTCATTGTTAAGGAGTGGTCTGCCATCTTAATACAGGTACCCAATAATGTTTTTCATTTGGAAGCCGTTTTTAATTGAATTCTTAGAAAACAGAATCAATCTGAGAAGGGTACTCCACCTTGAGAGAGAAATACAAAAGAATCAATAACAGTGTAAAGATAACATGACCAAAGTTACATTCTTATGAATTAATAAAATAGTAGTATTGCAAACCAATATACGGTTGTATGTGTGGGTACTATAATAAACTGGTTTACTGATATATACAAACACATTCAGTATTGAGACATTAACTTTATAGAATTATAAATGTTCACATAATTTCATGAAACATCAATAAGCTGTGTGCAAATCAGGAAGTTGATGATGCCATTCCTGATTATTATCTATCTGTTTTGAACATTGATTTAACAAAAATATAAAATTTCTGCTCTTCAGATAGTAAAACATGGATCGAATCCTCATGTAATATTTGCAAAATCACCATTACTGTAACCTATTGTAATACCAATGGACAAAATATACGGGTGTGTCGTAAACAAAAAAGCTTGACTGTATACGTCACTACATGTTCATACAAGAAAACACATGGATACAGGTCCCGCAGGGTTTTAAAATTTCAATAAACTGAATACCGGTGTCCCGCGAAAGGAACATTGAAGGCTTGCTTCTGATCCTTTGATCAATACTGGGTTAGGGTCTGTTATTATTTGACCACCTGGGATATAATAGGTGACAAAAAAGGACAGTATTAGGCCCAAACTCCAGTCACCAAAGGTTTCCATCCTTATTAAAGCTCTTATGGTGTTCTGAATAATGTATCAATGCTGCTTATACCATGTAAAAACATGTGCCCCTACACATAATGGAGTCCTAAACTAAAACATTCTCCCAAAATTACTTGTTCGGTATTAGACCCATTTGAAGAATTTTTCATTGCAGCTATAGCGTGAATTATGCTCGTGTACAACATGCCGAGTGCTTATAAAATGGGGTATTTGCATTATGCGTATCTTATTGGCTGAACCGAGATCACGTGACGTTAATGATTTAAAAACAATATCAATTTATTTACTGCACAGTTTTGACGTGTGTGTGTGTGTGTGTGTGTGCTATGGCTTTATACGACAATAATCGTTACAGTGATGATGTACATCAACCTTTTCACTCCAATTAAGAATTAATGCTCAATTTCTTTGGTACACCCAGTCATCTTGAAACGAACTTTAACCTCTCGAAGTTATACTCGGAATCATATTATAAAATAAGAAGAAAATCTGGTACAGAGGTCATCGGGGAATATACATACCTGCAACATTGCATCGTAGTACACATAGTACTAGCAGTAAGAATTGTCCCATCATTTTCATCTTTTCTACAAAACAAAAGAGAAAATACACGAAATTGTAACGACACTTTGATATTTCCAAGTGTCAACCCAAAATATGCTGACAAAATTAGAGCAAGAAAGTGAGATGTGGTATATTAAACGCCCCCAAGAAAAAAGAAAACATGGTCAACACCTGTAAAAATTAGACAATCTTTAAGATGTTTGGAGTCTTATGATAACAAATAATTAGTACTGCTTGATTTGTAACACGCTATCCTACATTAGTCTATACCCTTAAAAAGACGGTATATTATTTATTATTTTATTATGTAGGCCCATACATAAATATATAAATTGCGTATACAAATAGGTGTACCCAACTTTGGTAGCTCCTACTTTAAAAGTGATAACCAATATGACTTTGAAATCTAGAACATGATGAAGAGTAACTTGTTTTATATGACGTTTGTATTCATGTTATGGGCAGCGAGGTGCCCGCATGCATAATATCTCATCTTATCCAGTGTGTTTCGTTTGCAAAATAACATATCTTACCCACTAAACATTTAGTTTTTTGCTCGCTAGCATCGCTCGCTCACAAATTGTAGAAACAAAAATCTATGTGTATACGTGTGTACATGACACCTGACGCGTACCAGTTGGTTAATGAATCGTCTGTAATGTCTTTGGAAGGGTGCCGCGACTATAAAAAGATTAAAAACGCTGCTCTATGCAATACAGGCGCGGATCCAGGCTTTCTTAGGGGGGGGGGGGGAAGTGAGCACTATTTTTGTTGGGGGCCCTCGACAATTTGAAAAATCACACCCCCCCATTTATAAAAAAAGAGAGTAAAATTAACGTGTCTTTACACGTTGTTCCCCCCCCCCCCCCCCCCTGGACCCGCCACTGATATTGAAATATACTTTTGATCATCAATCCTCTTGGCTTCGTTAACGGTCGATTTCTGCATGTTGTTTTGTAAGAACTTAAAACAGCAACAACAATACATTTAAAATATTGACACTGATAATTACAGGTAGGCTATAAATTAAACAAACTGAATACGATACAGTTATCGAAACCTTTAAGAGAAGAATGGACATCATGTTTTGTTTGTTTCTTTGCGTTATCTTGTATTATTTTTCCCACTCATAATTACAAAATTAAAGTTCCACAAACCAACCCCATACAATTTCGAGATAAATTATAACGTTGCTTTCTTAGAGTTGAGGGATGTGTGGTAGAGAGCATGGAGATATAAAGTTGATTTGTATAAAGTAACTATAAATGTGAGATGAGAATTTGCTTGTTGAGTAAAGGATGTCTGTATCATGATCAATACTCAATCGAATTTACAACGCGAACATGGACCTCTCTCGGTCCAAAGTCCACAGGGCAACAATACATACATTATTTGCATATTATTCAGTATACATGAATATGCGTCTGCCCTCAAAACGAGCAAGCAGTTGTGATCAACTGTTTACAAGAGTGCGTGATAAACCGTTTGTGTGATGTGCGCGATATCGGGCCATGGAGGCCTCCTATTTTGGAGACAAAAATTCAGATAGTGAAGGCCGTATGTGATATTTTGGTTTTCTTCTCCTACGATGAAGCAATAATGTGTATGTGATTATTTATTCAGAGAAGATGCCAAGCTGAAACATGAAACTGTGGATGATTTTTACTGATGTGATTGTGTATTTGGATTTGCAACAGTAATATCCAACGAGGACACGCCATTTGTGCATTGTGGGAATCTGTGAAATTGACCAATGTTACAAAGGATATATTTTTTGGGAAAATGCAATAACAAGGTAACCTTTATTTTGAATAATGCCGTTTCGTAGATGTGGTGCCTTTTTCAATAGCCGACTATGCTACACAACTCCGATCCAAAACATTTCTTCGATAAGGAAAAATTCACATTGTATATATATATAAAGAGTTGCCAAAGCTGGTTCGTAATGTTATGAACCATAGCAAATTAACATCGAGTTCCTATAGGAAATCTATTCATTCAGTTGGTCATTTCTCAGCCAATACTAAACATATTCAATTGGTTTTCGACATTTGGACATTATTTTGATGCTCTTTCGGAAAATAAAGAACAAAATTAGAAATTCTTCTAATTTTTTTTTTGATGACGTAGCACTTCACCACTCTATATACATTGATATAAATACCCACAATGCTGTGCTCCCAGTATGCCTTCAACCGTAGTATGCTTGCTTGCGTCTCTGCATGCCCGTTTATGATGAACCTGGACCAAAGTCCAACCAACAGTATAATAATAATAATAATAATAATTACATTTATAGGGCGCTTTATACAGGTGCTTTTGAGCGCACAGGTGGTGCTGTCTAACTTATTCATGTTCAATAGTTTAAAAGGAAACTGCATCGGCATTGCGCAATATGCAAATGACACCTAATAAATGGAAGTATACCCATACACTTGACAACTGTTTACAATGTTTGGTAACATTTTCTGACGTCTTCGCAGTAATCGCCAAAAAGGATGAATTTTTAATAGCTCTACATTTTGTGCAGGTGTCAAAAAACCGCGATGAAATACCCTTTTCGAATGATACCAAAGCGGTATAGGCCTATGTTCAAACAGAACATTTAGAGTAAATTGACTGGACATGCAGTGAACTGGTCAGATTTAGTCGGTTTCTTTTTTTAGCCTAATGAATGTTTTATCACGTAGCAAAAATAATAAACCTGGATGAGGGTACAACCAGGAATATAAAAAGTAATCACATCGGCATTGTGATTTTGCACCGATTATACGATAGGTACCATGTTCTTTATTGAAGGGCGTACACAAATACATGCCTATGCGAAACTTCCCAGTTACTTGATCACAAAATTGTGGTGTGGATTGCAGAGGTTATTCCAGGAGAAATAAAACGAGACGTGTCATCTGAATATAGATAGCAAATATGACGGAAACATGAATTGAATAAAGTTGTACGGTGCTGGCAATCATTTTGAATTTGGATACTGAACAGTGTGCATAGATGAAATTCAGCCAATTAATTTAAGTCTAGTGTATCGGCACGTTTTTGTTTCATTTAATATAACTATAACCCGGTGTCTCATTACAATGGATTACTTTTTCCTAACGTAACAACGTACGACAAAAATAAAATAATATCTATATTGTCATAATAAACAAGACTATCAATAAATCTCTCATTCTTACCTATATATTTCATTTTGCTCGTCAATGCTCTCCAAAATATTTTCCGTACTGTCCTCTTCTAGCAAATAAAGGATGACAAAGCACACAAATTCGTTGAAGATATAGTTTCTCTCAAAATGAATACTCTACCCTCGCAAAAAATGAAAAGATAAACATATACATGTTCTTGTATCAACTTCAGAGAGGTGTACGCCAACGTGGTTACGACACCATGATCATTACATCTTCTCTATGAGTGCGAATGTTTTGTATTGCTAGCAATACGAGAACCGGCGAAGAAAACGGGAAGTTTATCGTACCAAATTTCCATTCAGAGAATTGCATAACATCCAGGGAAATGGAGCATCGCTCCGCCCACGATGAGTCCATTTTGAAAAGGGGTATTTGAAGCTGTTGATATGTTGTATCGACGGAGTATAGAAATATTTATTGTTGTTGCATTAATAGAAAAAATAATGCTAAATAAATGGTAAAAACGTGCTTTTCTCAACCCTCTGCTAGAATGAGAGTTTCCGTCTGCCCTCCCATTCAAGACGGTCAACACTATATGGGCTCCAAGATTATTTTATTAATATTCATGAGCTTAAGCGCCCGATCATGCAGCCAATGACATTCGTTATGCATATACACAGCTGAGTTACGGTTACGAACTGTACATCTGTTTGGCAGAATGCCTAACTCTATGAAAGGCAATTTATGTGCGTCATAGCATTAGGCCTCGATTACTTTTCTAGAGATGGGGCGGCAGGAGGGTGGGCGGAATTTTTCGTTTTGTTTTGTTGTCTTTCTTTAATTATATTTTTCCCCCATTTTTTTTTCCATAACAAAACCAAAAATTCATTGGGATGTCAAACAATTAAACAAAGAAGTCAAAAAACCACTTTAATATAGTAAAATACTAATTTCATATCATAACATATGTACAATAAATATCAAGACCAACACAGAAAGTATTTTTGGATTTAAAATACATCGCCTTATACAGAGTTTAAGAATGCTGAGAACCGATTTGAATGAACGGCATTTTGACATAGAAAAATAAAAATGGCAAGTTAAAGGGATAGTTGAGTTCTGTGTTCAGACCGCAAATGCCTTCATAGTGCATGGTTATTGCTCTTGTTCTTATCTTTGACATTTGTAGTGCCTTTTTAGAACCTAAAATTGCTAAGAAGGTAATTTTAGACCCCAAAATGTGTGAAATTTAGCCAATACGATCATACTAATTCAGCTCCACTTTAAAAAAAAACGGTGATCGTTAATTATTTATTTAATTAAAATAACAATACATGAGCCGGCTAGTTGTGGGTAATATAAGCAACACGAAAATGCCAACAAAAAACAACATCGGAATTGGCTGAAATGCGACGTAAAAGGCGTTATTTCGTTTTTTTCAACGGTTTGTTCAAATTGTTCAAAATATGTAATATTTGTGGTGGTACGAAAGTATTAGAAATCGTTATATTTCAGCCGTCTCTGAACCGATTTTGATCAAACAAAGATGATTTTGTCATTTAAACATTATGTTCTTTCAAATTTGACACTCGGTTTTTCATTATCTCACAAAAAAAAATATTTGTGTAGCGCCCTCTGCAACAGAACTCAACTATCCCTTTAATAAATACAGAATTGGGTACTGAAACGACCTAACTGGCAACGGGACGCATTTAATCCTTGCAAAATGCATGAAATGGTATGTTAGTCGTTTAAAATTGCTTCTAAACAAATAAAACATACAAGTGGGCCGAAATTGACGAGCAGGCGGTCGCGGACAACCAAATGATTATTATTATTATTATTATTATTATTATAATTATTATAATTATTATTATTATTATTATTATTATTTTATTTTTTTTTAAATTATTATTATTATTATATATATACCCTATATATATATATATATATATATTTTTTTTTTTTTTTTGGGGGGGGGCCTTACTATCAGTATCGTGTCTTTTTCTCACGATCTGTCTATGCAAGACTACACATCCACCGTATGTACAGTTCAGCCCGTGTTGTCTAGCTAATGAGCATTTCGAGGGGTCAGCACAATTTTGTTTAATCCGATGTTTTTGTATTATTTTTGTACCATCTGCAGGCCAAAAATACATTTATATACCTTTATCAAAAGAGAGGGACCCCCTGAATACACCTCAATCAAGGGATAATTCACCATGCTCAATATACATGAGCATAATATTGAGCATAGTGAAGTATTCCTTTGATTGAGGTGTATTCAGGGGTTCCTATCCTTTAGTGGCAGAGACAAAACAAACCTGGACAATCATCCCGGAAAATTACCCCCGGAAAATTGCCCCCTGGGAAACTACCCCCTCCCCCCAGGGCCGAAGCCAGAGTTTGATGCTTGGAGGGGGGGGGGGGGCACATACATGTAATTGATCGACGTCCTAGGGAGGGGTCTAAAAAGTTCAACCGATCTTGGACATGTTGTTGGGGGGCACGTGCCCCCCATGCCCCCTCCCCCTTGGCTACGTGCCTGTTCCCCACCCCCAGGACAATGCATTGTATTGCGTCTTTCCATCGTAGTGTTCTGCCATGCTCATTTAACATAATATTATGTAATAACTATTATGCGTATCTATTGTAAAACAAAATATTCATATACCTGTGAATGAAGTTTTCTGATAAATATAAAGAATACAAAACATACATTGCCGATTGAAGATGAAGTGTGGGAAGGGCCGTGTCATCTATTGTTTAGCCGACGTTGTCTTTCCCTCTCTTTCCCCATTAATCTTTTAAAAAACCCTTTTTATAGTCTTATGCTTCTTCTTTCGTTTTTCTTCTCTTTGAACTCTCGGTCTGCGCCTGATTTAGTCATTGCACATCTCGGGAGTCCTCTGTTGTTGTAATTGCAATGATTTATACTTATTGTTGTATTCGTTACACGGGGGGAGTCCGTGGTTGCACGGTGCACAAGTTTACGTACTCTACACTGGGGCTTTCAAAATACAGGGTGCGTACCCACTGAGCAGGCAAATGCAACCACTCTGCTCCGTTCCGGGGTGCACTAGTACTCGCCAGTGCAATGTACAGGGTGCGAACCCTGCGTTATCGAGATAGATTGCATTTCTCCACTTGCAGGGGAAGTGGGAGAGTTAAAAAAATAACTCTTCGTGTTAAATCATCTTGTCAATTACACCCCAGGTCGAAATTCCTTTAGAAACCAGTATAAACCAGTAGAGACATTCTAATGGTTTTACTGGTTTTCAAGAAACCATTAGAGTCTAATGGTGATCAGGAGGAACTGTGAAGTAAAACCAGTATAAACCTTTACAAACCAGTAGACTGTCATGGTTTAAAGACCAGTAGAAACCAGTAAGATCTAATGGTTTGAACATGGATGCACAAATCTTAAGTCAAACCACTAGACACCTTTACAAACCAGTAGAGCCTAATGGTTATGAAGACCACTAGAATCCGATAGAAACCAGTAGGATCTAATGGTTTTAACATGGGTGTAAAAATCCTAAGTCAAACCATTAGAAACATTAACAAACCAGTAGAGCCTAATGGTTTGAAGACCAGAAGAAACCAATAGAAACCAGTAAGATCTAATGGTTTGAACATGGATGCACAAATATATAAGTCAAACCATTAGACACCTTTACAAAACCAGTAGAGCCTAATGGTTTTGAAGACCACTAGAATCCGATAGAAACCAGAAGAATCTAATGGTTTTAACATGGGTGTAAAAATCCTAAGTCAAACCATTAGACACCTTTACAAAACCAGTAGAGCCTAATGGTTTTGAAGACCATTAGAACCCGATAGAAACCAGAAGAATCTAATGGTTTAACATGGGTGTAAAAATCCTAAGTCAAACCATTAGACACCTTTACAAAACCAGTAGAGCCTAATGGTTTTTCAGACCACTAGAGTCCGATAGAAACCAGAAGAATCTAATGGTTTTAACATGGGTGTAAAAATCCTAAGTCAAACCATTAGACACTTTACAAAACCAGTAGAGCCTAATGGTTTTGAAGACCACTAGAATCCGATAGAAACCAGAAGAATATAATGGTTTTAACATGGGTGTAAAAACCCTAAGTCAAACCATTAGAAACCTTAACAAACCAGTAGACTGTAATGGTTTGAAGACCAGTAGAAACCAATAAAAACCAGTAAGATCTAATGGTTTGAACATGGATGCACAAATCTTAAGTCAAACCATTAGACACCTTTACAAAACCAGTAGAGCCTAATGGTTTTGAAGACCACTAGAATCTGATAGAAACCAGTAGATTCTAATGGTTTGAACATGGGTGTAAAAATCTTAAGTCAATTACCATTAGAAACCTTTACAAACCAGCAGATCGAGCCCATGTCAATGGATTTGAAAACCAGTTGAAAAAAATAGAAATCAGTAAGATCTAGCGCCGCCTCTGAATCAGTCTGACTATATTTATTTAAAAACCCCAAAACAGGGATGAAAAACTCTAAAATGTCATTAGTCATTATATTAATAGTTTTATTTTACAGATTGTGCAACATCTTGACATATGCCCTGTAAGGTCTGCAATATTGATCAAGACTATACAGCCCCAAAACCCCAAAATGCGACTGCCGTCTTTTTTAAACGGCTACACAGCTGGCATCTCTCTGGGCTACACTAGCACTGTGTGTGTGTGCACATGTAATCAATGCATGCAGTGTGTGCGTGTACCCAGCCAGGTCATGCCTAGACACACACACAAGACATGACAGCAAGACAGCCATTCCTATCCTCAACAGCTACAGGAGCCAGAGCAGAGAGACAAAATCTTGTTATTACTTTGTTTTCCCCTGCTTTTCTTCAATATGGGTAAGTCTTAGATTTACCTAATTTATTTGCAATATGTGCAGTAACTGTTTTCTGTTTTGAAACGTAGTAATTAATGTATGATCGTGTCTACTAGGAGTGCTTTCAACGCCTGCCGCAAAGATGAGAAATGTATTGTATTGTCCCATCCATGTATTTTTATGTTAGATCTTGATGCAAGTTTGTGCATTCACCTACACATGGCTTTAAAGGCATCGTTTAACCATGGAGATTATTTTATCTCCATGGTTTAACAATGTTAAATCTATGATGCATGGCCCTACGTATTATCAGTGTCAGTGATATGGTGTAATATTGAAGCCCTAACAAAATTGCGCTTCAAAATGTTCATGAACTTGATGAAGTGCCTCAAAAAGTAAAAAACTTTGACTTTTGAGTGACCGGTTTTACCATACTCATTTTCCCCAATAGACTGTAGTGTTATAAAACCATTGGGGAAAACGTTTTTTGAAATTTTGAATTCCAATCATAAATATCTTGATAATCAGACAAGCCGCCGTCCCCCCCCCCCCCCCCTCGCGCTTATCCCGAAAGAGTGCGTTAAGGCGGTACTCCGTTTCTGCAACGCACCCTAATTTCAAGACAAGCGGGGAAGGGGGCTTTATAATCACTTTATGGTGTGTTCGCAATTTCGTACAATATAAACAGAAGCCCTCATCTGGAAATAAACAGCTAGACCCGTAAATGGTAAACAAAATTCCTCCCCCGCAGGCTGTACAGAGAAGTTTGTAGTAGGCCTACATGTATGTGTGTTGCACATGCATCAACCGTTCAATTTGTTTTAACTTTATTTTTGTTCTTATTAATTGTAGGCATCTTTTGACATCTTTTGCCAAACAGTGGATTCAAAGCATATTGTGGACACAGTAGGCCTATATTGACGTGAGACCATGCAGAAAATGCTACTTTCTCTCAACCTCCTGGATCAGCATTCAGCAGCCTCGTGACACAGTTGAAGCCATTATAGGTAATTGTGTAGATGTACTTGTATTATTTCTGTACATATATTTTTAATTTTTCCCTGATCATGACACTGATTCGAAATGCTTATTTTTCCTAAGTTTCAAATATATAAAATTCAATTAATTTTAGATCACTTAAACCTGCAGGTATATTGCAATAACCGACCATATTTTGTGAGTTTCAAACAGTGTTCTTTTCCCTCCTTAGCAATAGAGCTTTGATTCTACTCTCTTCAGCAAACTAGAATTGTATTGATAATTATTTGCCAAAAAATCCTGATTCACGTTTGCATTGCCAACAAATGTTTAAAATGCAAAGGTATGTTTTATATTATGTTTGTGAGCAATGAGAGATTATTTTATTTCTGATAAATCTTTGAAACTGCACTTTTCTGACAGAATTCATTATTTAATTCATTTACATGCTAGTTTTAAAATGGATAAAAGTTTTTCTTAACTTGTTTTCCTTTCTTTTTGCTCTATAATCATGCATTAGAATTCTTTGCGTGTACCGGTATCTACCCTGGATCAAGCAGCACTTGCATTATACAGGAGATTCCACCCAAAATCTAAACCATGAGTCCAAGCTGAAGAGGAATATTTCCAAAATGAGGTCTACACACACACAGAGGTTACTTTCCCCTTCATTATAGAGATATCGAGAGAGAGAGATGGGTGGGGGGGGGGGGGAGTGAGTTATAGCCACGAACCTGAATAGCTTAGATGTAGAACTGAGATGCCCATTCATGTCACTTGCCATTTTAATGAATTCCAGGGTTTACAAACATACATATTAACACTTTGGGTAAAAGATCTCTGTATTTGCATAAATTTGTTATTACTATTTATGAAGTAGACCTGTTTCATAATGCTTATGTAGTAGATCAGTCTCATACTCGACCCCAGCCCCTTCATATCACAATGTCAATTCCTAAAACCTGTGGCAAATTATATAAGTTGGTAATAGAGAAAAATTGAATGAGGTAGATGCAATACAAATCGATTGCAATCTTATGCACTTAAGACTTTATTCAGGTATGGCACGTGAACCGCCCAAAAAATTCCAAAAATGCTGCAGTTTTGTTTTTTGTTTAAAGTGAACGGTAACAAAGGACCTACATGTTTTTGTATATTTTGGACTGCGCATATTCAGTGATCTCTGACTCTGTATTATAATATATAGAAATGTAAAGCATATAGAACTTTATGTCAACTCCAGCATCATATCTGAACGAGCCTTAAAAGACAATCCAACCCTTGTAATAAGTTCATTGAAATGGAAGCTGAAAAATAAGAGAAATAGAAAGGCGAAAGTTTGAAATAAATCGGGCCAATATAAAGGGAGTTGTGATAATATATAAATATGAGATCACTAAATCCATGCATATCTCAATGAAATGCTAGAGCGCCGTATGGCAGCCGTGCTAAAGCCAGGGTAATAATCGGGAGCGCCAGGAGGGTCAAATCTGACTGACATGAGCGCTACACAAGAACCCACTATTATTATTATTATTACACCTGTAGTCATGGGACAACTCTCCCATTTGTTAATGAAATATAATAAATTCTATTTTTATTTTAAGTGCCTTCTCCCTTTGAGAACTACTCAAAATATATTATGAATAGCACATTATTACAGGTCCTCTACATAGAAAAGCCACTCGTGAATCATACATTTTGAAGAAAAAAATATTTAAATCATTTTGTGTGTTGAAATAAATGGGAAAGTAGTCCAGCAGCTCGTCATAGTGACATTACCGATTCAGCCAATTTAAAATGCCCTTGGGTTTAGTGATTACAGCTTTCAACAATCCATAACCACCTTATTTTCTGTCAGATTTAATTTGCAATTTTTTAAAAGTATAGTTGTCTGTTAAGGTTGGATTTCCCTTTAAAAAGTGTAAAGGGTAAGCCTATGTAACATAATGTGATTAGGCCATTTTCGTTATAAATCAAATCAAAGTGCCGCGGAACAAATTATCTCTTTCACCTATTAAGAATAATTGTATTTCAATAGTCAGAATGCGATATGCAAACATTATGTGTTGTTAGGTAGGGCAAGACATAATGTTTGTCCTACCTACAGTACTAGCAACACGTAATGTATTCAATTTGTATTCTGACTATTTAAATACATTTATTCGTAACAGGTGAATTTAATAATTGGTAATGAGGCACTTAACAAGGACCTACCGTCTTCATTAAATTTGATTACAATACGAAAATGACCTACGTACAGTACATGTATTCATATGGATAGGAAATCTTTGAACTGTTATATGTCGTTTTCTGAGGGTTCATAATTTTATAAATTCTAAAGGGTTCATAATTCTACAAATAAAGTAGGATTCCTAATTCTGAAAATGAACTAGGATTTGTAATTCCAAAAATGAAATATGGTTCATAATTCAGAAAATTAAATAGGGCTCAATATACTTCCAAAAGTTTATTATTCTGAAAATGCAAATAGAACCCTTTATCCTTTTTGGAATTACGAACCGTCAATATAATGAATCCGATTTCATATTCCGAATTATGAACCCTATTTCCATATCGTTATTAACGCCCCTTTTTCAATTCCAGAATTATGCACCATTTATATTTTTCGTAATTATGAAATCTATTTCATTTTTAAATTCAAACCCTTCTTAAATATGGACCATATTTCATTTGTTTATCGATTTGTCATATTTTGTCATAATACACTGTAATATCAAGTTACATTTATTGATGAACAGCATATCACACTTGTCAAAATAGTAAGACCGTAAATGAATTTGTTTTGCTTGTGAATGTAGTAGGCTTATATTATGTAGTACACAATATTACATTTCCAATTGCTGCAACTTCATATCAATCTTTTACATGTACTATGACAATCTACAGGTCAAAATCATGCTTTGCGTAATCATTTGTGAATTATTCTCTATTTAATATACATGAATGAAGTACTTAAATTTGTGCAAATGAACTTATTCTCCATGGTGGAAAATTACAAACGAAATTTCTCAGCAAAAACTATTTCTCATTGTTTCTACTCATGATGGCTACCGTAAGATAACTATTGCAAATTGCCAAACCTACTCTTTTAAACATCTACTCCAAATTTTCAAGATTGATTTCTCTTTGTTAAAACTGGCCATAATTTCTAGACAATAATTAGCCAATTTAACATTGTTTTTTTTTATATTTCTTCTTTTGTTGTTGAAATGTGTAAAAAAAAAAAAAAATCCTTTTTCATTTAAGCTGTTAACCTTGCTTTTAAACGTTCATGTCATTGTAATCACTATATGATGTATGATATTCTGACAGATAATTAAAGGATACACTGTTAAGTGTTAAATATGATAAAGATGAACCAACATGATTGTGATGTCTTTTGTTAACAGACGTTTGCGAGAGAAATGGCTGAACCTCGAGAAAATAGTTAATTGTGTTGGAAGCAAACTTCATGCCAGCTCCTGTCATTTTCGTGTCTACTTTGCAGACCAGCATGCCCTTTTAAAGTACAAAAAACAAACAAGGGCTGGCAGATTTTGTGAGGAGTACTGTGTTGGAAGTGCATTGATGTAGTAGAATTTAAACTGATCAAAAAAATGTCAACCATGTAATGTAACCAATGCTGTGGTTCAATTGAGGATTCCTACTTGTGTTCTACTGGTCTCCTACTGGTTCCATTGGGGATTCATACTTGTTTTCTACTGGTCTCGTAATGGTTCCAGTTGGGATTCCTACTGGTCTCCTAATGGTTCCATAAGGGTTTTCCACTGGTCTTCTACTGGTATCCTACTGGTCTTCTAATGGTTCCAGTTGGGATTCCTACTGGTCTCCTAACGGTTCCATTACGGTTTTCTACTGGTCTTCTACTGGTATCCTAATGGTTTCTGTATGGATTCCTACTGGTCTCCTAATGGTTCCAGTTGGGATTCCTACTGGTCTCCTAATGGTTCCATTGGGGTTTTCTACTGGTTTTCTACTGGTATCCTAATGGTTTCTGTATGGATTCCTACTGGTCTCCTAATGGTTCCAGTTGGGATTCCTACTGGTCTCCTAATGGTTCCATTGGGGTTTTCTACTGGTTTTCTACTGGTATCCTAATGATTTCTGTATGGATTCCTACTGGTCTCCTAATGGTTCCAGTTGGGATTCCTACTGGTCTCCTAATGGTTCCATTGGGGTTTTCTACTGGTTTTCTACTGGTATCCTAATGGTTTCTGTATGGATTCCTACTGGTCTCCTAATGGTTCCATGACTTCTTTTTTACTTGTCTAATGGTTCCAGCACTTCTTTTCTACTGGTCTTCTAATGGTTTTTTATATCGATTTCTACTGGTCCCCTACTGGTTCCAGTGGGGATTTGTACTTGTTTCCTACTGGTCTCCTAATGGTTCCAGTTGGGATCCCTACTGGTCTCCTAATGGTGCCATTAGGTTTTGCTAATGGTCTTCTACTGGTCTTCTGCTGGTTCCAGTACGATTTTTTTCTACTGGTTTCTAATGGAAAAAGCGCCACTTTCCATATTGAAACCAGTAGAGAATTGACCACTAGAAACCGTTAGAAATCTGTACTGGTTTTCTCTACTGGTTTCTATGGGATTTTCGACCTGGGACGTTACCTGCTTAATTGGTATAAATAGTTTCGAACGCTATATATATGTTCTCATGTGCGACTCATATATTGTTTGTTTCCACACAAATGTTTGTTACAAACTAACTGCGTTTGATTTGTGTGCATGTAGTTTGCAATAAAGGGTGAGGGACAAATGCAATGTAAACTGTTGGACACATGCTCTGGTATATCGACAGAACAAGCATAGGCGATGTAATTGAGAATTAATTAATTTCTTACCTGCTTGCATTGATCAACACTAATCTCCAAAATAAATGCAAACTTCTTTTTTGGGGGGAGAGTCCTCCTTTACAAAAGCAAAAGTTCACTGGAAAAAATCTGGAAAAAAATAGAAGTCAGCTCTGTCGAAGACTTCAATTCTTTCAGGACGATATATATCTTCCAAGAGACTAACAGGTCTGCGGCTTGTAAGCCCCGTGCGCGAATGAAACAAAATTATTGGATGACCCGAAACAGGGTGGCTATTGGAGTCGATTGCGCATGCGCGCCTTCTCAATCGCACAGTTGCTGTTGCACCAGTGAGACATCTTCCTCGTTATACAAGGGGAGTCCGTGGTTGCACGGTGCACAAGTTTACGTACTCTACACTGGGGCTTTCAAGTTACAGGGTGCGTACCCACTGAGCAGGCAAATGCAACCACTCTGCTCCGTTCCGGGGTGCACTAGTACTCGCCACTGCAATGTACAGGGTGCGAACCCTGCGTTATCGAGATAGGTTGCATTTCTCCACTTGCAGGGGAAGTGGGAGAGTTAAAAAAATAACTCTTCGCGTTAAATCATCTTGTCAATTACACGTTACTTGCTTAATTGGTATAAATAGTTTCGAACGCTATATATTATATGTTCTCATGTGCGACTCATATATTGTTTGTTTCCACACAAATGTTTGTTACAAACTAACTGCGTTTGATTTGTGTGCATGTAGTTTTCAATAAAGGGTGAGGGCCAAGGCAATGTAAACTGTTAGACACATGCTCTGGTATATCGAGAGAACAAGCATAGGCGATGAAATTGAGAATTAATTAATTTCTTACCTGCTTGCGTTGATCAACACTAATCTCCAAAATAAATGCAAACTTCTTTTTTTGGGGGGAGAGTCCTCCTTTACAAAAGCAAAAGTTCACTGGAAAAAATCTGGAAAAAATAGAAGTCAGCTCTGTCGAAGACTTCAATTCTTTCAGGACGATATATATCTTCCAAGAGACTAACAGGTCTGCGGCTTGTAAGCCCCGTGCGCGAATGAAACAAAATTATTGGATGACCCGAAACAGGGTGGCTATTGGAGTCGATTGCGCATGCGCGCCTTCTCGATCGCACAGTTGCTGTTGCACCAGGGAGACATCTTCCTCGTTATACGGGTGGAGTCCGTGGTTGCACGGTGCACAAGTTTACGTACTCTACACTGGGGCTTTCAAAATACAGGGTGCGTACCCACTGAGCAGGCAAATGCAACCACTCTGCTCCGTTCCGGGGTGCACTAGTACTCGCCACTGCAATGTACAGGGTGCGAACCCTGCGTTATCGAGATAGATTGCATTTCTCCACTTGCAGGGGAAGTGGGAGAGTTAAAAAAATAACTCTTCGTGTTAAATCATCTTGTCAATTACACGTTACCTGCTTAATTGGTATAAATAGTTTCGAACGCTATATATATGTTCTCATGTGCGACTCATATATTGTTTGTTTCCACACAAATGTTTGTTACAAACTAACTGCGTTTGATTTGTGTGCATGTAGTTTGCAATAAAGGGTGAGGGACAAATGCAATGTAAACTGTTAGACACATGCTCTGGTATATCGACAGAACAAGCATAGGCGATGTAATTGAGAATTAATTAATTTCTTACCTGCTTGCATTGATCAACACTAATCTCCAAAATAAATGCAAACTTCTTTTTTGGGGGGAGAGTCCTCCTTTACAAAAGCAAAAGTTCACTGGAAAAAATCTGGAAAAAAATAGAAGTCAGCTCTGTCGAAGACTTCAATTCTTTCAGGACGATATATATCTTCCAAGAGACTAACAGGTCTGCGGCTTGTCCGTGGTCCGTGGTTGCACGGTGCACAAGTCATGAAGTTTACGTACTCTACACTGGGGCTTTCAAGTTACAGGGTGCGTACCCACTGAGCAGGCAAATGCAACCACTCTGCTCCGTTCCGGGGTGCACTAGTACTCGCCACTGCAATGTACAGGGTGCGAACCCTGCGATATCGAGATAGATTGCATTTCTCCACTTGCAGGGGAAGTGGGAGAGTTAAAAAATAACTATTTGCATTAAATCATCTTGTCAATTACACGCAACCTGTTTAATTGATATAAATATTTTCGAACGCAATATATTCCCATGTGCAAATAATATATATAGCGTTTGTATATGTTTGTTACAAACTAACTGCGTTCGAGTAGTGTATATGTAGTTTGCAATAAAGGTTGTGGGACAAGGCAATGTAAACTGCTGGATTCATGCTCCGGTGATATTATTATATTGAGAGAGCAAGCATAGGCTATACAATAGATATATAAAGCAAATCATTTCTTACCTGTTTACGTTGATCAACACTAATCTTCTTTTTCGGAGAGTCCTCCTTTGGAAAAGCAATACAACACTGGAACAAATCTAGAAGAAATATATGTCAGCTTCATCAGAGACTTCAATTCTTTCAGGATGATAGATCTTCCTTCCATGAGACGTCAGGCCTGCGTGTTGTTCCGATTATGCCAAGACAGTGCTCGAATGACAAAATTACCACAATGCCATGTGTACGATAACAAGACTTGGCACGTGTCCAAATAGACGGGGATTGCCCGTTTACACGGTCTGTTGTAGTCTAGTCCATGTGATTTTTGTTATTCGCCGACTATAAACGTTAAGCCGAGTGATTGGCGCGATCCTTATTGACCGCCATATCCCCACTAATCGCGCGAGAATAGGCGATTAGTGGGGATATGGCGGTCAATAAGGATCGCGCCAATCACTCGGCTTAATAGTCGGCTAATAACAAAAATCATATAGGGTCCAGAACTAGACTAGGTCTGTTGTTGCAGTGTACATCAAGGAGGTCGTTTCTCCTTGGTTACATAGACCCCGTTCTCACTCACTTTGAAAGTGGTCTTACTTAGACCGCTCCAGAGGAACGGGTCTTGAGGAACGGTTTGCGAGCGTTCACACTCCGAGCAGTTTTTTATGGCTCAAACCGCTCCACGAGTTAAAGTGGTCTTGTTGCTATGGCAGCTCAGGTCAGCAGGTCAATTTTTTCGCGCGCGGAATACAAACCGTATGTACCGTACTACATGTTTCGCACGGAACGTCACTAGCTCACTTCCGGTCAAAGTACGCTTCCGTTCACATTGCACGTTAGAGCGGTCCAAACCGCTCTTAATAAGACCCGTTCCTCAAGACCACCTCCCGAGGTGGTCTTCTGGAGCGGTCCAGAAGTCCACTTCCTGGACCACTTTGACCGTTCTCACTCACCTAAGAACTGCTCCTGAGGAACGGGTCTTAGTTAGACCGCTCCAACGAAGTGAATGCGAACGGGGTCTTAGAGTGGTGAAGTGTGACGTCTTCATTTTCAGAAAGAGCATCAAAAATAATGTCCTTAAAGATAAACTTGAGTTCTGGTAATGCGATTGCATTGTGAAAGAAAAGGTGTGGAATGGATCAGAAAAGTTGATCATATAGCATGTAAGTAATGGTGTGTAATGCAAGGTTCTGGAGTCATCAAAATCATCATAAATTTGGCAGAGTCTTGGTAAAGTAACAATCACTTACACAGAAAGCTGTATATGGGACAACACACATGGTGTCGGGGCTGGTACTACCCTGATTTCCTTATCTTTCTATGCTCATTACTCAGCCAGTATACATTTTCTTCCAAAATTGTTTGGCACATGACATTTATTTGTAATCTTGAACATTCAGTGTAAGTTTCGTTAGATTATGTGAGAATTCATTTTCTTTTTTTACCAGAACTCAAGTTTATCTTTAAGTCGAAAACCGATTTGGATATGAGTATTGGCTGAGATATGACCATTTGAATAAATATATTTCCTTGGGAACTCCGCAGTGTTATTAGAACAACATAGGTCTCCTTTTTTGGAAAAAGTCAAACTTGTATTCAAGAATGAAAACAAAAAGTGGGGGAAACGAGTTTAGTGCTAGGGCAAAGAGGGAAAAGGGAAGAAAATAGAATAGACAAGAAAAAAGGAGGAGAAAAGGTGAAATAACAGGAAGGAGGAGTTGGAAGAGAGAGCGAGCTAGAGGGGAAGAAGGAGAGATTAGGATTTACAAAGAAGAAGGGGACAAAATGAAACAGCAGGAAGAAGGAGGGGAGGGGGAGGGAGAGAAAGTACATTTAAAAAAAAGGGTAGTACGCAGCCTATTGAAATTTGAAATGTACAAACTCAACATTATACTTGATATTGTCATGAAATAATTTTGTTCAAGTGAAGTCTAAATGAATAGTGTAGAAGCTTTTTTCAGAGTCGGTTCAATGGGACTGTCAAGCTTACCCTTCATCTCCCTATCACTCCATGCTCAATTCTTACTTCCTCTTTGTTTCTCCTCTCTTTATCCCCTCTTTCACCATAATCTTCATCTCCCCGTATCTATGTCTGTGTTTGTCATACGTTACAATCATTTACATTTAGTCCCAATAATCATACAGATATATATACTGTTGCTTTACCGGAGATTTTGGGAACACGAATGCGGTCCCTGTGAGCTCGGAGGTGAAGGGGGGGGGGGGGGGGTGGGGGAGGGGCGATGATCTGATGTGGAAAGTCAAGTTCTGGTAAAAAAAAGAAAATACATTTTCACAGAATCAAACGAAGCTTACACTGAATGTTCAAGATTACATATAAATGTAATTTGCCTAACAATGTTGGCAGAAAATGAATACTGGCTGAGTAATGAGTATAGACAGATAAGGGAATCAAGGTAAGTAGGCCCGACACCATTTGTGTAGTCCCATATACATCTTTCTGTGTACAGTGCTTGTTACTTTACCAAGACTGGGCCAATTTTATTATGATTTTGATGACTCCAGAACCGTGCAGTACACACACATACTTACATGCTACATGATAATTTTTTTCCTGATCCATTCCACAACTTTTCTTTCACAATGCAATCGCATGACCAGAACTCAACCTTATCTTTCATATTGTAATGAGGAGTGTCGACTACTGTCGAGAATGCAGAGGGTATGGAACGGGGAGTGTAGTATGAGCGGAGCGGGGAGAAAATATCTGTCGGGGAAGATTGGGGCTAAGTTGCATTTGTTTGCCGACGGGAAGAAGATGAAGAGAAGTTTTTGAAAGATGACCAATAAAAGGTAGCCAAGCTCCTTACGAGTCAACTGGGGAGGATGTCAAAGGCAACTTCTCGACTGATGTACTGGTGGGATGTAAATATGGCAACTACTCATTATGATGAGTCCAAAATTCCACTCGCTATCAAAAAAACCACTGCGGCTACCCACTCTCACACACTCTCACTCTCTTACGAAAAAATACGAAGCTCATCCCCAAAAGCTACTATACTTGGCTGTCTACACGGAAGTTATGTACACATTTGGATATTCAAAGAAAATCCACCCCCCCCCCAAACAAAAAAAAAGTCAATGATTTTCGTCCCTGTGTTAAGCATATGATATCTATAAGTTGTTTATTTGCAAAATAAACCACAAGAGTCTTCTGATTCCTGGATATCCGCAAATGAAATGTCAAAAAATAGCACTCTTAAAAATGCTCAATTACGTCAGCCTTACAAAACAGAATACTGGCTCAATAGTATAAAAATGTCACTATTCAGATCTATTTTGCCAATGCAATACGAAAGCTTTTTTGTTCTTCCATTTCTGACTTTTACGTTATCATCCACACATTTCTCAAGGTATGCATCCCTAATTTTCCTCCTTCTTCAAGAAAATTTGGGTAGTGAAAGCCAAGAAAGGTGCTCGGCACAATTGAACATTGGCAACTCCGCATTAAACGGTTATTCATCTACTTAACTAATATTAGTTTAACATATTTGATTGATAAATATGATAAAAGGGGTTTATCAAACAAAGTGACATACTTTGTGAAGACATCTTTCAATTTCGCCTTTACAAACTGTTTTCCTTCATTTTCATAATGGACACTAAATAAAAATATTCAATATGAACATTTCAGTTCTACATAGAAACTATTGCTCTGGGGATTGAGATTATAAATATTTGTTGTCCCTTGTAATGAAATCAATTTTCCTACATTCTTAAATTAATGTCAAATTAGATGGAGAAAAAAAAGTATTTTTTGAAATTTGAGAGGAACCCACAGTTTCAATATGCGATTGTTCAAATTGATTTCTTGAACAATATTGAGTCGACCATGCATTCATTTACATGCTTAGGAAGCGACGGAGTTTGATGGAAATCACCCGAAGATTGAACTCTTCAGTCTAACCTTTCAAAGTGGGATAAGCATGCTATAAAGTATGCATGACAATTATGAAATCAATAGCTTTCCTCCCTTTTCACAGCCGCTGCCACTCCACCTGGTAATATACACTGTCGCTCATAAAGGTGGAATATTTTTTTTAAATCCCAATTTATGGAATTATTTTAAAAATAATTTAAAAATACTAGATCTAGATAATAGTATACATTCTCAGATTTTATTGAATAATAATTTGCCAATGTGTGTTTTCTTGAGAGATATACACAAATGAGAAGAAGGTTTGTTTTCCCACAGCAGGCAATACTTCATTTGCAAAACAAAAGGAAAAGAAATGGAACAGATTAATTGCACTATAGTGCAATTAATCTGTTCCATTTCTTTACTTTTTTAATGAAAACCTTCAAATACTCATTCTCCGTTAAAAATCAAAATCAAATCAACGTGGTGAGTATTAAGAGAAACGTGTAGCTGATGACATATAAGTATATCATTTCAATTAGAAATACACATGAAATAAAGATAAAACGAGACAACTTATGTTAATTGAAATAATCTGAACATGTTTCCTTCTAACAACCAGGTTTGAAATTTAAACTGACCAGTCTGCTTGTAGTTCCAACGCCCATGACCAAATAGCCTTTTTCATTTGCATATGCAGCCCCCTCGATTGTCCACTATCTATTATGTTTAACTTAATATTTGGCTGTAATTCCTTCTCTTTCTATTTTTCTTAAGCGCTTAGAGACATTTGTGATAAGCGCTATACAAATGTTGTTAATTATTATTATTAAAGTGCAAATTTTTAATCAATTATTCAAGTCTGAAATGAGCACTATTTGTTTTCTTATTTGCTCTCGAAAATTAACAAATCGCGCCCCCCCCCCCCATTTGCGCACCAGGGAAGGGGGCCCGTCTTCAAATAAAGGTAAAAAATACGTGTTTTTACCTGTTTTCCCATGGATTGGCCACTGCATGAAGTTTAAGAACAATGTTTCGCCTAAAGAGAGAGATAGAGATCGTAGGCGATAATCTGGTGTGTAAAGTCCATTTCATGTCATGAGGAGCATCGAGAATGGAACGAGTATGGAACGGGGGTTGTGTAATGAGCGGAGATGTATGAGATATCTGTCGGCAAAAATACGTGGGAAGATGGGAAGAAGACGAAGA
>JAVYIG010008089.1:0-93427 GCA_035222895.1 Strongylocentrotus droebachiensis
CCTAGCTGAAGATTCAAACTTAAATTAGCAATCACAGTAAATTTCCTGTGTTGACATGGTTCTCACTCTGAACTTCTCAACATTCATTGCTCCACATACACAACTCTAACATGCAACAGAAAATAAAACGGGCAAGACTGAAATGAGGGAGAGAGAAGAAGTATTCTAAAGAAAGATGTAGAAAAAACATGTTTTGGCTCTTAAGTCAAAGATATGATTAAATTTACGGACAGGAAATTGTTCTCCCACAAGCTCTCACTCTGTTGTTAAAAGTTTTTTTTAGTTCTCACTACAGAAAGATTGTCATACCATAGTTCATCTTTTGCAATTCTCACTAAATTCACCCATTTTCCCCCATTTATTTAATTGATGGAATATGAAGTTTATTAAAATATGAAGAAACATAAAGTATGTTCTGTACACATTTGGAAAGTTACAATTTGTGGACAGTATTCGAAATATTTTCTGATATATGTTGGTGAGATTGAATAAAGTGAAGCATGTGACACATAAAACTTCTAAGAAAGTTTAATTTCCAGTTGGGTATGAACTCACCCAAACGAAAAGGAAATATTTCGAGCAAGAGTCTTGCAAGATCTCATCACATCTCCAGATGTTGTTTGTGTATTTGATTACCAAGGCCAAAGCTATACCAAATACATCCCAAAGCTGTTAGAAATAAATATATTTCAGACAAACAGAGGGAAATCAAAACCATTGATTTCAAATCACTGCCTTGCAAGGGTGCGTTTAATCGACACTTTTTCACCCTAGAATCACGGTTTCTAAAGACGTTTAGTTTAAAACGCAATGCGTTCAAGCGATTTTTTCGTCGGTCGTAAAATATAACGTGTTTGAAAACACAAACATGAAACGCTGAAAAAGATGCGTTTTGTATCATGATTCAAAAGAATCACGGTCGCTAAAATTCGATTGAACGGACGGAGTTCTCAATCATGATTGTATGACGAAGCCTCTTCCGGTTTGGGAAAAACCGCGCGCACCGCTTTGCATGCCATTTGCGTTCACTATACCATCGTGGCCTGTTCCGTTATGTTATTCCTTGTTTTTCCTTCTATCATTTTCTCTTTCTGTCTTTCCTTATGTTATTCTTTGTTTCTTCCTTCTATTCTTATGTTATTCTTTGTTTTTTTTCCTTCTATCACCTTTTCTTATGTTATTCTTTGTTTTTATCATTCTATCATTTGCTCTTTCTGTCTTTCCTTATGTTATTCTTTGTTTCTTCCTTCTATACTTATGTTATTCTTTGTTTTTTCCTTCTATCACCTTTTCTTATGTAATTCTTTGTTTTTATCATTCTATCATTTTCTCTTTCTGTCTTGCTTTATGTTATTCTTTGTTTCTTCCTTCATTTCTTATGTAATTCTTTGTTTTTATCATTCTATCATTTTCTCTTTCTGTCTTTCCTTATGTTATTCTTTGTTTCTTCCTTCTATACTTATGTTATTCTTTGTTTTTTCCTCTCTATCACCTTTTCTTATGTAATTCTTTGTTTTAAGCATTCTATCAATTTCTCTTTCTGTCTTTCATTATGTTATTCTTTGTTTCTTCCTTCTATCATCTTCTCTTATGTTATTCTTTGTTTTTATAATTCTATCACTTTCTCTTATGTTATTCTTTGTTTTAATCATTCTGTTACTTTCTCTTTCTATCTTTCCTTATGTTATTCTTTGATTCTTCCTTCTTTCACCTTCTCTTATGTTATTCTTTGTTTTAATCATTCTATCACTTTCTCTTTCTGTTCTTCCTTTTTCACATTCTCTTTCTGTCTTTCCCCTATTTTATTCTTTGTTTCTTCCTTCTATTTTTATGTTATTCTTTGTTTTTTCCTTCTATTACCTTCTCTTTTGTTATTCTTTGTTTCTTCCTTCTATTCTTATGTTATGCTTTGTTTTTCCTTCTATCACCTTTTATGTAATTCTTTGTTTTAAGCATTCTATCATTCTCTCTTTCTGTCTTTCTGTCTTTCCTTATGTTATTCTTCGATTCTTCCTTCTTTCACCTTCTCTTATGTTATTCTTTGTTTTAATCATTCTATCGACTTTATCTTTCTGTCTTTCCTTATGTTATTCTTTGTTTCTTCCTTCTATCACCTTCTTATTCTTTGTCTTATTATTGCGATCTATGCTCAAAACAGCAGTCGACAGTCGGCCGTAAACAATTCCAGAAAGCGCGCGCCGAAGTTCCTGGGCCATACTGCGCAGTGTGATGCGCAGTGGTTTGGCTCGCAATGAGCTAGAATCAGCGTTGATGAAAAATCGCTTGAACGCAAACCGCAGTGACCTTGCTTTTTGTAACGGCGTTTTGAATTGTGATTCATGTTTGTGATTCTAGCTTCGAAAATTCGATTGAACGCACCCCAAGTCATTTCATCTCAATCCCACCAGGAAAAAAAAGGAAGAGAGAGAATAAAAATCCTAAATATGATGTGTTCTTTCTTTGTGAATGAGAGGACAAAAAAAAATCGCAGCACTACTGCCAAAATATTCTGATCTTTTTTGTTTGATAAAAAGTTGCTAGTTGGTCATCTCATTCTTGTCATGATGATGTAATAGCCTTATATATCTAAATAACTTGGTGGTTGAATTTATAGGGCTTACCCCATGTTTGTTATCTAGCAATGCATTAGTACCAAATCTCCCCATTTATGATAAAAGCGTGAGAATGGATCGTCCGGTAGCAGCATAGCCTGTAGCCCCCTCTAGCCGTGTCTGTTTTACCCAGATCAAGGCATTTTTACTGCTCTTTGGTCGCCCAGTCTATTTCAAAACTATCTTTTCAAGCATTCATGCTGCCATGATTTTACATGGGGAAGCTCATAGCAAATTCTAGAGTTTCTTTTTCTTTCTTCTTCTTCTTCTTTCTCGTTGCTGTAGTGTTGTTGCTATTGCATGCCTGTCCCAAACTATGAAATACATTTTAAAGTAGAAGAGTGCAGGGTAGTACATACTGACTTTTTTTCTCCCCCTCATGAAAATGGCCAGGTTTGGTAGTACAGATGCACATAGCTATAGCCTCAAAGTAAATTTGATGTCCATGGAACAGATTTGTTTTGTTTGGGGGGGGGGGGGGGAGCAGTTTGGTATGGTATAATAGCACCCGTAGTCAAGATATAGCTTGTGCATTAGATTGTCTTTGTTAGATCATGGACCATAGTTAGATGGTGTCAATTGGAACATGTAGATATAGCCCTCTGGAGTTGACTGAACCTAATGCCCATCCCCCCCCCCCCCCCACATGTATACATTTTTTAAAAGGTGAAAATATCATAGAATGTGGAGCGTCATGGCAAAAGGTTCCTATAAAGGGAGTGTTATGAAAAACTGTGTATTTAAAGTCCCATGGTGTAGATAAGGTAGGCTGCTTCATATATACTTAGGCTTTAGGGGCTCATTTTGCATTTGTATTAAAAAAAATGAATTGGAACAGGAAGCTGAACAACATGGTCATAAAATGGACTTGATGGCCTCTTTTTGTTGAGAGCAATAAAATCTCATGAAGCTGTTTTAGGTTTCCTCCCCATTTGATATATGAAGGTCAGATGGTACTAAACATACCTACAAACAAGGTAGTATTCCATGGCTATTTCATAATAGAAGTGTGAAATTATGATGCGATTGTGCATTACACTTTGCTTTAGATAGATAAATAGATATGATAAGGGTGTAAATTTAGCGTGCTATAAACACCTTGCCCATGATAACAGAAGCCTCAAATTATTAAATCTGGAGCATTCCAGAGTTTGAGTCAAAAAGAAAACTCTAGGTACTAATAAATAGAAGAATAGGGAAATACGAATACAGGAGTTATAGGTGATGATAGAAATAAAAAAGTACAGGGGAAAGAAAGGGAGAGTGAAAGAAAACAAAGTGTTGTTCTCAAAGCACAGAAGTCATAATTCATCCATGGACTCTTGAGGAGAGTCAGAGATTGCTCAACTTCCTGAGGGGAATTTCGCTTCAATAATTTCATTAGCGGAATGACTAGGCTTTGTGTCTTTGTTTTAATGCCCTTTGACCTCTAAAAACCACTATAAAAACAGTTTATCACAATTTCCGTAAAGTTCTGTATTGGGATACTTTGGTAAGTGTGCCAAATTACAAAGGTAAAAAGAGAGGAAAAAAGGTATTTGTTGATGATTTAGTAGCAAATGTATACTTCAGACATTTTAAACTCCGTCATTTTTTTACCAGCATTATGTACCCTGTTAAAAGAAGAAAAGGCTATTTATAAGCCACCCCCAAACAAGATGAAACTTCACATAATATTCATGAGAACATGAGGAAAACAATACGGTATTTCCTTTGTGAAATGTTAGGATCAATAACCTCATAGCAATATCAACAAAAATGTATCATCATTTCTTTCCACTTAGCAGTGCATGTTTTAAAACATGAATGTTTTTTTTTTTCCATCCCTTTTGAATCTTAATTTTTTCTTATCCACCCTCACTGGTACATGCGCCCATTTGTATCAAATGTCTGGGCAATGTGGTTTTATATCAGCACCATTCCAATTGAATATGATTGATAATTCTAAATAAGGGGTATGTAGAAGCCTCTCATGTCTCACCCAGTTATCAATGTGCTTGTCATGATTAAATGATGCGCTGAAGACTATCGGCATTATTTAATTAAATCTAGTTAATGGTAATATCAGGTCTATGTAGCTGCTTCAGTCAGCGTGAGAGTGTAGAACATCTTCGCGCCATCGAAGCGTGACGTGATGAGAGTGAAACGTACTTTGTGAGACAGAGAGGGAGAGTGATGGCCTGACTGTGCCCGTTTTTGTCGTCGATGGTTGCGTAATTGGATTTAAATTACTGAATTGTTTTACCAGAGCTGTTTATTAAATAAATAATGAAGGGTTACCCCGCTGGGAGAGCAGTGATGCCATTAATCATTCGGGATCACAAATTGAAAATGAATGTTTGTTAAGAGACTAAAAAAAAAGAGAAGGAATAGGCATTTGTAATATTAAGACAGAGCTTGAGGACATTATTATATTCAGATGTTACCATGAAAAAATACTACTGTTACAAAAGAACTATTTAAAGGTAGGATACAAAATAGTATTTAAAAAACACTTTAAAAACAAAATTGCTATTGTTATAAAAAGGTGTTTTTTTTGGAAAGGATAAATACATCGTATTTAGTCAATTCGGCGATCATGGAAGGAGGCTCTTGTCCTAACATCCGATATGATGTAGGAAGAATAAAGGAAAGATGATAAAGCGAAGAGTAAGAAGAGGTATCTATGAATTACACATGTAAAAGCTATCATGATACGTAAAACGTGGTGTGTTGCATGATTCAATTAGTTCACGATAGTCACCCCTGCCCCGGTCAGGAGTCTCCCCGCCGCTACTATCTCTAACTCAATGTGCCGCACTGTTTTTGTCGTTGGTTTTGACATTGCCTAGTCGTTTGTCCCCTTCACGACAAATTAACACGGCGTGTCTTCAATTTCAAGTTTTTATCGCTACTCAATATCATCTGTCATCCCCAGAGAATTCTAAAATCAATAATGCATTGCCTGTGATAGATAAATATTATGAGTAGATAGCACCATGCTACTCGCTTACACTTCATGCTCTCTTACTTAAGAATTCAATTCTCATCAAGGCTCACCTGATACATGTATCGGGATGCTATACTTAAAAAATTTCGGGGGCTACTTTTTAAGCTTGCTTGCATGAAAATAACACTCTTTAATTTGTTTGGCATTGAACTCTATGCAAATTTTGAGGGGCTCTTTTATGACTTTCGGGGGCTCTTTTGTGCATTTTGGGGGCTAATTCGCCCTGAGCCACCCCCCCCCCCCCCCCCCCCCCCCCCGTGCATGTTTTTCACTGCTTGTGCAAGACATTTAGATTGAGTAAAAAGTTAAATTTCACAAATATGTAAATTGATATTTTTTATCGTTTATGAAGAGTCCATGGTCAAATATTTATATGGAAAGAGAGAAAGAGAGAGATTATCCCCATATTAAGTTTTATTTAGCCTTGAGACTTGCCCAATGTCAACCAGTTTTAAACAAGAATTAACTTGTAAAATTCAGTGTGAGTGTGACTTATTTTTCGCTCAGTTTCAGGATCATCAGAACAGTCCCTTATTTCAATAATTTTTGTCTTCTTCAAAATTCACCTTGAACAAGCTTCTCTCATTATTGTCCAAAGTATTTCATTTTGTCTATAAGAAAACGAAACCAGCAAGCATAGCTTCAATGCTGCTAGAAATATATCTAAACTTCACCTGAAATAAATATGAGTATAGTATAGTACTCTGTAGAAGACTGATCATGCTAGGTGGTAGCAGTGTGAGTCGCTAGGGAGTATAGAGAGAGGAAGTTCAGCGTTGCCACTTCCTGACCTGAGGCTAAAATACTCCCTTTACTCCTCCGATCATTTTCCACCCGCTTCTCAGAATCAATATAGCGTATTCTCTCTTTATGTGGAAAAAGCTCCTCTATCTATTTAAAAAGAACAGGTACTATAATTATACAGTAAACAGAGTCTTTGCAGAAGAAGACAAGGATTGCACGATTGGTTTACCTGATGGAAATTACAGAAAAGGGGGTTCCTCCCCCATTTTTATTTTTGATATTTTATATTCTGATTTACCCTAGACGTCTAGGTTTCAATTGAGAATTCACTATTAATATTGTCAAAAAAAGATCTTGTAGCAAAATTATAAGAATGATATTTACACTTCATTTACTTTGATGCCTTTTAAAAGTATGCAATGTAGTATTTGATAGAAAATGTGGCTTTAAACAGTATAATATTAATCAATATACCTGTGGTTTATGTTGTACACACACAACAAAACAAAAAAAGTTTTTACACGTATGGTAGGTGTACAAGAAAGATTGAGGGAAAGTGCAAAGTTATCCAATACAGCTAAATACAGGTAGATCTACAACTTACAAGAAGTTTACAAGTTTGTTATAGTAGCCTGTCTTTTGTTTTGCTATAAATACAGGGCCAACTAATTACATATTTGAGTTTGATAATAATGTTATTAGAGAAGAGCACATTGTGTAAATCCTCATTTTTTAATGATCATTTACATGAGGCAGTGAAAGTAAAGATGGATGGATAAGTAACCATTTACTGTCGTCTAGTCTAAGTTCAGACATGGCAGTTTGTATTCTGGCTTTTTCATATACCGGTATTTCTTTTACAGGCTCAGTATTTTTTCCATATTCTTGCCATTTTGTTTACTTCTAGTCGAATACAGGATTGGCTTATATAAGGTTAATTGATTTAAAACTCTGCTCGTTATTGATATTTACATGGTGTTTGTATTTGTAGACTATAGTGGAATAAGTGATAAGACAAGAGGTATTTAACAGCTGAGACATGTCATGTCTCTGCCTGTTACATAATCCTGCTACTCTCTCTTTCTCTCCCCTCCTCTCTCTCTTTCTCTTTCTCTCTTTCTCCCCTGGGACCCTGCAGCATGTCTGATAACATACAGTCCTAAATCTTTCCCAACTCAGCAATAAATGCCCACATGTATTACAGTACACTGCAGTGATTGGTGTGGTATTGGTAGTGGTGTAACTCACTTCACCTAACTTTCATATTGGAGCACAGAGGATATGTTATATACTCAAGCTTGTTCATACTTCTAGTGAGCGGTATCTGTTGAGCTGGATTACCCTACTATACCTAAGCTAACCAGAGATTGGTGGAAGTTGGTGGTAGTAGCTTACATCGGCATAGGGCTAGCTGTGAGAGCGAGAGAGAGAGAGAGAGGGAGAGCGCTGGGAAAGTGGAAGTGATGTGTAACTGGTGGAAGCATTTACTGCTGTGCGATGCGATAAGGTTGTAGACAGAGGATCAGAGAGAGAGAGCACATGGACGTAGAGTGAAGAGTGTTTACATCAGCGCTTCAATTCTCTTCTACAACTAACTATACAGTGTGCCCAAACTGTCTTCTTCTTCTTGGAGTGAAGCTGTATCTTTGCTACCTCTTCTGTGGAAATTGGTTGGATATACAGCACTGATTTGTTTGTTAAAGTTTGATGGAGTGGTTTTAGCTTGGATCTGGAGAGAACACCAGAGACACATGCTTTGGAAGACAGCTACATTTGCTTGGAAGTTGGAGTTTGAGGTTTATACCAACTAGCCTGACTAGCATCTCATCATAACGACTAGACGATTCGGTCTGCTCATCAAAGAAAGGAGATAATCAGTGGATCTATGTACAGTGGATTCAATTAGTAAAATTTAAAAAATATTCATTCTTTAAAGTTTGAGATAGTGGCAACAAGAAGATTTTCGTTAAGTTCAAATTGATGAAAATATTTCTTTCTAATATATCTCTTATTTTGAGATAGTATTGGTCCCCTGCATTAAAAGGAAGGTACAGACCAAATCTAGCAGAGCTGCAATTATGAATTAGTCAGAACAAATCAAATTGATATTTGTTCTCTTTTAAAAGCTATATAATTATCTACTTATCACGATTTTTGAAGACGGAAAGTGAGCTCGCATCAAACCGAGTGTGTGATTAGATCCACAATTGCCCAAACTCTTCCCGATTTCATCATACATACAAACAAGTAAATCTTGATTGATTAGGACTGGTATCTTGGCCTAGACTGGCAACAAACAATCCTCATTGAGCTGAGCTGAGCTGAGATCAAGATGTATAGTCAAGCAGCCCACGCTATGCAGGCGGAGTCAGGCTACCCTGTCCCGGTAGCTGTGACTGTGGCTTCGTACCATCAGCAGCCGTCTATGTTTCTACCCAACTATGCACATGCTAGATATCCATGGGTAAGCAACCTTCTACTCTCCCGCTGGCCCCGGCCGAGCAGCCCCCGTCTGTTTGTCTGTCCTCATGGTCTCCTCTCGGGATCTGGCTAGGGATTTTTATGGTGGACCTGTATTGGCTGTAACACATTACATCCTTTCATTTAAAAATTGGTGAAATGATGGGATGTCTTGTGTCATGAATAGAATACATAAATAATCATTTAATTTTTTATCCTCTACATTACATATACTGTTAATATTTAATTGTTATGTTATCACTTTACTCTTTTGAAAGTTTTTTGTTGTTGTGTACCACTGCCAAGTTTTATTCCAATTTGAATATCTTGTGTAGCAAGCTTTTTTGGTGGGGGGGGGGGGGGGGGCATGCCAGCAGCTTGGCTAACAATACTTCTTTGGTAATAATATTTCAGTTGTTTTCATCAAAGTCTTCATTAAATCTTTTTGTATTGAGCAGGCCTTCAATTAGGCCTGTACAAATCACTTCTGGTTCCACGCATATAAAATGGGAAGTTTTGGAGCAGTTTCATGACTTTTTACCAAAGAGGAAGGTCATCTCCCATGGATAGGAAGGTCACAAAGGTTATGCTAATTTGACGATGTGGAGAGGGTAAAAGAGGGATGTTTGGATGAAGGTGGGGATGGGGCTGGGGGGGGGGGGGGGGGGGGGTAACCTGAGACATGCATGTCCTTGTAATTCATGGAGAGGGGCCAAACAGAAGTAATGTTTCCGCATAGGACTGGTCAAAAGGAGTCGGTCTGGTTTTGCCAAAAGAGTGGAGAGACATTTGATTATGTTGTCCCTCGGGATAGACTGGCAGAGGAAATGTTCATTACCTCATTCTGATGTTATCCTTGAATGTTGTGACCAGTAGAAACGGATATTTCCCATGTATTTCTCTGTAGGTTTAACAGTGATGAATTGTTTATTCTCC
Organism: Strongylocentrotus droebachiensis; assembly: GCA_035222895.1. Lineage (NCBI taxonomy): Eukaryota > Metazoa > Echinodermata > Echinoidea > Camarodonta > Strongylocentrotidae > Strongylocentrotus > Strongylocentrotus droebachiensis. The sequence goes on from JAVYIG010008089.1 coordinate 9,742, forward strand.
ACAGGTAATTGCTATAACCTGGATTACATAATGATATTTCCCATGTTCTTGCTATTAAAAGAGCATGGGGAATTTTTTTTAATCTACTCTGAGCTACTATTGAAAATTGATTTTGAATTTTTAATAGAACTTAAGCTGTCAAAGGCTGAGCTATATTGGGTTTAGTATTGACAAAGTTAACTTCAAGAAGAAAACAAAGTTTAAATGAAAATACAAATGTGCAGTATTTGTTTTAAAGAAAGAAGAACAGAGCATGACTGTAAGATTCCTGTATATGATTACATTTATTTTAAGAAGACATATAAGCATCAATATAGAACCATCGTCTTCAGATTATTTTATGCACTTTAACAAAGTCATATAATTATTATTTTCAAACTAGAAAAATCCTTGGTATTCCTTAAAAGAATAAACTATAAGTTTTAGTTCTAGAATTGTTTATATAGTGAAAGATTAGCTGTACAAGTATATTCCTGTAATTCTGTAAACATTTTGGTTTTGGATTTTGTGAATGGAATTTATTTAACCAGTTTTATAAAATATTTACTTTGGTAAAACATAGATTTTCCAAAGGCTCCAAGTCCAACATGACTTGCATCAAGCTTAGTATATAACAAGATATTGCTACATTTAGACATTAGAACATATAAACTTTGTTATAATTTTGACAGCCATTACTCATATATTGATGATGAGTTAATCACCATTACCCTATACATATAAATATCAGTTCTATCTGATAATCAAGATAATGTTCAGCACAATTTTACCTTTTGCTGTGTAATTTCGTGAAACTGACGTTTTGTTAATTCCTAGACCCAGATTGATGTTGGCAGCAACACCTCACTTAATCACTTTCAATTAAAAGTCGGAAACCCAGCCTAAGGGAATTTGAAATGAGCAATATCATCTTAATTCAAAGTCCCGATTGTGAAAAGAAAGCTCAATAATATTCACCAAAGTCATGACATCTCGTGAGTCAGTCAGTCAAGGATGTGTCACGTCTTTAAAAAAGATATTAAATTGCATTTCATGAGAATTTATTCGAGTTCTTTGAATAGTCACATTATCAGATAATGTGTGCACTGAGTCATTGAATCTACATTGACAAACAAGGATTAAATAGTAATTGATTATGATTTATCTGTTTTTCTACCTTGAGGCTTCCGAAAGTTTTGAGCTTAGTGATAATCTTGATTATTTATTGCACCGAAATGTGAATTGTCCCAACAACATAGTTTAAAACTAAAAGGTATGATATTTTGATTGAAAATTTGATAGATTTAAAAGAAAATGCGTAGGCCAACTTATTTAGTTTTTATGACAGTAATGAAATTCTTTAGTGGGTTCATGACCAATATAAGAGGATTATGATTCAGGCCATGTACAGTATTTTGGCCTACATACTGTTAAGGATTATTTCTTTAAGCAATATTTCTTTTCTTGTTCAAATAACCCCATGATATTTGACAATCAAAACTATTTAGAATCTTTTTGACAGTTTATCTCAAACTGCAGCTTCCTGTACTCCATACTGGAGATAACCTGTGTGGTAGCCTGTGGAGTCATAAAAAGTATTTTTTCAGGAAGGACGTTTGATGATATTCCTGCAACTCTTTTTTTTCTTTTTATGTATTTTTCTAGCTAACCATATATTACTGTTTATTGATTTTTGCATATATAGCTTGTAAATACCTGATTGTATTGTAATATTTCAAAATCATGAAAGAACAACAACAACAAGAAAAACTTGTGTAGCGAGTGATCTATATAGCTATTATTGGACACCGGTCACAGGTTCTGTAGTCGATGGTCGATACGTGTAGCCACAACTACCGAGAACAATTTGTAGCACTAGATGCTGATCTTATTGCATGAGGGCAATATGTAGAATTGAGGATTTGCTAATTAGTACTCCCAATAGATGGGGTCTTACCACCGTCACTGTTCCTTCCTCTCCGTTATTACCTCGTGTTGCTTAGTTTCCTAACAACATTGAAAGATAACTCTATTAGGGTTTGTTGGGCACACAGGAAAGTCTACTAGGCTCCTTCTTGGCGCTGATAAAGGCACCGATAAAAAACCCTTATGCATGCAAACACTTCTGCTTACAAGTTACAACTCATTCTCTCTCTCTTCTCTTCAGATTTTAAGGCACTTTATTTGTACATGCTATCTTTGCAGTATATACTGATTGGCATCAATATTTGTGTGTTTCTCTTTTGTTTTTTTAGCGTTTCTTTTTTGTAATCTTGAATTCTTATTTTAGTCTCCTGATCAGTATCACAAATTATCACAAACAGAAATATGTCAATATTGTTAAAGTGGTATGTCATTCATAAAATTGTAGAAAGAATACACTTCAAACTCATTGACATTAACATAATATTTTCATTTCACATATAGTCCTTTTCACTCCTGGTAGTTACGTTTCAATTATGGCAATAAATTACAAGTTTTTAAAATAAAAGATTCTTTCAGGAAATTCAGGCAGTTATAATGTCAAAATTGATATTGTACTTTTTTGGCAATTTTAACTTAAAGTAGTCTGGATATGAATTAGTTCACTTTGTATATTTTAATACATACGGTAGGTTAGAAATATATAGGTTGTGTTAAATTCATCAACAATGCAATTGGTATCTACCTATAAAACGGAGAAAAACATTGTTTTGTATGATCACATTCTGAAACATATCACTTTATTTCTGTCTGAAATTGTGCAGAATTGTCAGACCTGGTCATCATCAAAAAGTTCCTCTAATGGTTACAGTATTTAAAATCCTTTCACTAGCTTTAACTTCTCACCTGTTTTACACTGTTTAAAGCTTGTGGTCATATATGTAGGTTGATGAAATATGTATAAGCGAGCATTGACTGCTTGAATGTATTCGTTTTTGTTTGATTGTCTTTGTGGATAGCAGGTATGAATCCAGATTTTTTAAATAATTAATAACGTTTGATTAATAGAAGCAAACTCATCACTATTAAACTGAAAGCATATGCCTTTCTAGTTCTACTTAATTTGTGAATAGGGATGCAAAGCCTTTTCTTCCCTTTTAAAAATGTTTTTCACCATTTCCCCTGTATTGTTCTTTCATAGGCCATGCAGTCCTGGGTTTGGTTTGGTTTGGGTTGTTGTTGGTAAGAGGATTGTTAGAGGAGGGAGGAGGGTGAAGGGAGGGGATGAGAAGTGTCTGGTGTGATGGGGATGATAGGAGGGCTAGGGGAGGAGGAACCAGATAAGTCCAGCTTGGATTTCCTCTGGATTTCTCAACCAAACAAACGAATGATCCTCGATGCGGCCTCTCAAAGGCAATCAGGAAGGCAGGCAGGTCTATGCTATGGTGCAGGCTAGTGATAAGAAGATGGAGTGGGGTAGCTTTGCTTTGCTGAATGGCACAGGACTACAACTACCTGATAAATAATCAGAACTCAAGAAGTTGTTTTGAAAGATGAAGGTCACAAATATTTCCTATGAATTAGGTCTTTCACATCATTGTTGTATGTGAAATTTGTTGAAAGTGAAAGGATTTTTTAAATATGAGATCTGAATGGCTGTATTATTTTGGAATTTGATATTATTAAGATTTTCGTACGATATTCTTTAATTGTACTTTATCAAATATAAAATTACATAGGTCTACTTGACATCATATTGGATTAAAATAAGATTATACACTGTATATTAAACAAAATGTATCCTTTACTTTAGTGGTGCATGTCTACATAGTGTAAAACTATTAATATTATGAAAATGAATGGACCTATACATCCAGATCTTTTTTCATGTAAAGGAAGAACAACACATTAGGTGTACAATTTTTTTATATTTTTTTAACTTGTTTGCTTTTAGGGACTTTTTAACGGAGGAAGTAGAATAGGCCTATTTTCCTGAAGGAAAAATGAAATGTCTTTGTAGTGTGTAGTTATTTTAGGTAGGAATAGAAAGCTGTAGGTATGCCTCATTGTATACCAATGTAACCTGTCTTCCTGAACTTTGGAAATCATTTGCCATTTATTATTGGAACTGACATTTACACACACATCTCTACTTAATTTCTAATATACCGTGTCATGAATTTCACTCTGCATGAAAATATATGAGGCTTTGAATTGAAATCTGATCCAGATCCTGTGCCTTCCACTACTGGGTTCTCACGGGACATATGGGAAAGATCTCTGGTAGCTGCCGTGTTCAATAATTGTTGGAAACCACTGATATTGTACCGGTCTCAGTATCTCCCTGCCTCATCTTCCTCCTATCACTTTCACACATGTCCTAGGACCATTGAATACTTTGTTCCTTGGGAGTGCATCCCCAAATGCGACTAAATTGGCTTGTAACAAACAGACTGCAAATGCATTTCCCCCATCATCTATCATTAATGCCTCTGCTTTTCATTCTCGTTTGTGCTTTGCCCTCCACCGGAGTAGACCGACCGGACAACGCGAGGAAAGAGCCTTTTAACCGTCTACATACTGAGCTCATTGTCTCTTGTCTCATCAAGCTAAATCAATTTCACAAATAATTTGCATTGCATGGGATACGCTCGAGAGAATCAGCCTAGAAATTCCAACCTAAATATCAAGCATCCAGGATGAGAGGCCAGCAAAAATGTTGTTTACAAATCCCACGCCACAATGTTACCCAAATTTTGACCAGAGTGGGTCGTACTCTAGTGTGTACTTTTTTCCCTTCCTTTTTTTTTCTTCTTTCCTTTTCTTTTCTTCGCCTTCCTCTCCAGGCATGAAAAGTGTGTGTGTGTGTGTGTACTGTGCATTCCTATGTAGAAAACTTGGTAGGAAGAAATGGATTGCGTGTGAAGCATCGCTTGTTCAAAATGCACTAATGACTTTTGCAGATGTCTCGGAGCGCCATCTTTTTTTCTTTTCTTCCTCCCTCTAAAGTTGATAGAAGAGAGCATGAGAGTGATGTGAGGATGTGACAGAGTTGAAGTCATGTTTGCTGTATAGATCAGGTCACAGTCACACACGGCTCGACAAAGATTAGAAATGACAGTCAGTGGAAATTAGCTGAAATCACAGAAACCTGTCCACTCTCTCACCCCTCCCTCCCATCCCTCCCTTATCAATACTAAACAATAAGAAGAGAGGATGCTTTAAAAGAGCCACCAGGGAATTACCACCCTGAACCCAATCCCTCATCAGAGAATATATCTTCATCTTTTTCTTGATATCTAAAGTGTTAATTGTTCTGACATGCCTGGTTCATTCAAGAAATGAACAGAGTATTAAAGACACTGGTCTTGTGTAATTAGTGAGTTCTTTCATCAGTCATTACCAGCTAGGTTGTTAATGATAAAGTAGAGTGACAAGTTGAGAATGAGTGGTATAACACCTTCCAATGATCTTTATTGTGCCCCTTGTAATTTTCCAGGAGATCATCATCAACTGAACTCCCACGTTTCTGAGAAATATAAAAACTGATATTTGAAGGACTCTGACCCATTGCTGTTTGGGATTCATTCTTTTGCCTTACGTGGCATTTATGATTTATGTTTCACTGAATTCAATTTCAGTACTATTTTTGTTCTTTTCTTCAAATTAAATTGGAAGCTTTCAAAGTCTTTAAATTGCAATTTACTATGAAAGTATATAACTTTGCTGAACCCTTGTTCATAATTAATTCATAATTTTTCTTTTTTTTCCTTCCTGTTATTCCAACAGATTTATTCAGCAGATCACCCTAATAGCAGTTTTCCCTCCAATCCTTCAACGCCTGTTGGTTCTCCACCTCCTATGCCAGGTAACTATAATATATCTCTCTACTATTGTGTGAGTAATTAGTCTAGAATGCATGTCTGTTAATGAAATTATTTAAAGGTTTACATCTGATTACTAATCACACCAACTACAAGGTAAGTAAGAGAAGGGCTATATTAAAAGGGAAAGTCTACCCTGATATTAAGTTGGTTTTGATAGAAGTCAGGGGAAAAAAAGAAAGAAACGGGTCAGTGAAAGTTTGAGCAAAAACCGACTAAATATAAGAAAGTTATCAATTTTTAAAGAGGCGTCCAATCAAACACAAATTGGAAAATCTGTGACGTATCTTGCCAGCTCCCCATCCTATTTGCCCAATACTAAAAACCCCTGTATGAAACAAATCTATTCCATCATCAATAACAAAGAAAACAAAAATTTATGATATTTTCTGTACAGAGCGAATTGGAGAGGAGCTCACAAGATATATATCACAGTGTTGCCAATTTGTTTTTCACTGATGACAACTTCAATAATTCATAACTTTCCTATTTTTAATCGGATATTACTCAAATTTTCACTGATTTGTTTCTCTAATTTGTTTTGCCTTTATTAAAACCAACTTGATATCAGATTAGACGTCCCCTTTAACAATAACAAATATGGATATATTGATATTGTATTTGTAATTTTGAAGGAAAAGAAAGTCAGACAGCGAAGCAGTGGATTTAAGCCAGTTTTTCAAAGTCTGGTATTAATGATGATTGAAAACACATTTGTTTGTAATTCCATTAAGCGGTGATTTCTGGTTGGAGATGGGAAAGTGATTATCCCAAGAAGTTCAGCTAAATCAAGGTAGAAAGAGATGGGGGGCCAAGAAGAAGAAGAAGGAAAGATAATGCTAATTGACTGTGATTAGTAACAGCTGTTTTATAAACCTGACTGCCGAAGAGATCAAAGCCAGTCAGTCGATTCAAAATTTCATTGAGAAACTTTCTGAAGAATTGGAGGCATTCATAGATGCTCGGTACCAAAGTTTCTTGTTTGATTCTAGCCTTGAATGAAGGAGGCATGAAGAATTTAGATTCTTGTCTGTATGTCGCAGAAAACTAATGCAACATGAAATAGAAGTCGTAGAGGCAGTTTGCATAGATCTGTAATCACCGGCCTTAAATTCAAAAGAGACCATGTTGTTAATAAATCAAAGATTAAAACTGTCAAATATCACGGGCGTACTGTTATGATCATCATCACATTTTTAAGAGCGATTTTTGTTTCGGTTATTTCAAGCAAAACATTTAATTTGCAGTATGGATGTGATGTATACTCCTCACAATGAAAGTGCCAGCAGCATACATTCTGACAATGGGCTACTTCGTAATGTAACCAAATCTCATGCATTCGTCTTTGTGAAGTGCCTCGATACAAACTATTTCATTCACCGTATTCAGGCACTTCACAAAGATGTATGCATTAAATTTGGTTACATTATGAATCTGTTTTTTGAAGATACTACGTCACAAAAAATGCATTGTGGGGGGAGAACCGGCTCAATTATTAACTTTTTTTTTTGCTCATTTAAAAAATAAAATAATAATAAGTCTGAGCACCATTTTCCAAAAGTAAGTTATGGGCTTTTTAAATTTCTGTCTATCTAATCAGCTCAACTTTTCAGTGGAGTGGACTTGTATTTTAATCACACTTTTAATATGAGACTGAATATTGAAATATTACAAGATAGTACAATATTAAAACTTGCCTCTAATTGCAGCAAAATTGAGAATTGTATCGTATCAGTATTTTCCCACAGGGGAGGGGGAGGATTTCTCATAAAACCCCTTGACCCCTCTTACTATTAGGGGGCGTTGCTCCCTTACCTGCCCACTTCTCAAAAAGCTTCCCTGAAAACATTTCTCTTTTTTTTCTTCAAAAGTTGGTATCTCTGATACGATAGAGTGCGATGTTATGAAAGAGAGTTTTAGGTTAGATATAAGGGTCTACCTGGGCAGGTAAAGTAATCATGTGATATTGGTTGTGGATTGGAATCAACGCAACGTCCAATCACAAGCCTCGTATGACAAACACATTACCTTTTCTGTGCCACAGAGAGAGAGAGAGAGATGAAAAAAAATATGTGATGATCATAACATACATCTATTTTTTATGCTTGATGTTGGATGGAGATTGATAAGCCAGAATGATGATTAAAGTCATTGAGATAACTGTGAGAACAAACAGATCAATAAGTGGTTGCTGGCCTAGATATTACAAACTAATAAGTATTTGGGGGTATTTCAGGGGAAACAAATTGACAAATGACAATTTTCTTTGTTTTCTGTGCAGCTTTATGAAATACTACCAATTATAATGATAATATTAATAATAATGATATTAATGATAATCATCATCATCATAATGATAATAATAATTGGGATAATAATGATAATGGTAATAACAATAATAATAATGATAATAATACTAATAAACATAATAACAATAATAATAATAATATGTGAGATTTGTATGGTGTCAATTCCACTTAAAATCAAATGCCATTATCACTTAGGATGAAATACTAAAAATATCTGAGTATGAATAAGAATATCCTGATCCAAATGCCAAATAAGTTATGGGGAAACATATGTCACTTGTAGGATGATCGACTGCCTATGATTTTCCCAAAATATCTCCCTGAAACCTGTTAGTAGTAGGTACCTAGGTTTAGTTCTTGATGTGTAGAAGCTGGTGCTATATGTTGAACCTACCTCTATGGCCGGCCAGCCAGCTGATGATAGTTCTTATGCATTCCTGCTAAGCGTTTGTCAAGTGACTCATGTACATTGACTTGAGGAGAAGCACATTCCGATTGTTAGCAGAGTACAATGCCCCTAACCTGACTACTGATTAGTCGCCATATTTATTAATGCCATCAGAGACCTGGCTACATCTCAAATTAGTCTGTCCGACCCTCCTCCCCTCTCCTTCCCTCGATTCCCAACTAGCCTAGCAGCTAGAAGTGGCACCTCTCTGTCTGTCACTGCCCTTGACGAACTCTATAGCTCTTCCTTTGTTTCTTCCTTTTTTTCTTCATTAGCTGTATTGTGAGATTCTTGTTTGTATTTATCAGGTATTAATACCAACTGATTCTTGTTTTTAGATACTTTCAAATATCATTCTGTAATCTATTCTCTTTGCTCCGGCAGTATGAGACAAGAGTTAAAGTGTATTAATATTTTATCTAAAAGTTTGATTCAAAATTTAATCAAATTTAATGATCACTCAAAACCTTCCAAAATAAACAGTTGATTCTTGTATAAGGTTTGATGGTCCCTGGAACATTTCCGTGGATTAATCACTATAATCCTCCAGACTAGTTGCTGAGAGGGGTCTGGATAGTGGCCTAGCTAGGTCTTTAACCAAGTAATGTCACTCTCTCTCGTATAAGGGCCATGAACCGCAACTTGATAGCAGTACTTGTTATCAGTCAGTCCCCAGCTGTTGTTCACTCATCTCAGTGTTGATTAGTTGTCTAATTGATGCTGTAATTAGGCTACGGCCATCGTCAGCCAATGACTTTTCCCCCTCAGGGTGGCTAATGAATAAGTGAGTGATGCCGAGTGCTCGGTATGCCGTTGCTGCTAGGTTAGGTGACCAGGGTTGAGGGTTGGTGAGGTAGATGGAATTTGATGTGAGCCGGGCCTGTGGCATATGTAGGCTACCCATCACACTACACTCCTCCACCCCGTCCGTACACACAGAGTTCACCTACTAACACCATCACTTAAATACCCGCCACCCTCGCTATTAAGGGCAAGTTAAGTTGACGGCTTGCGGCTACGTGAGAGGAATGTTCATTAGTGAGGGCAGTCTGTTTTGAATGGGTCTTCAAACATATACTGAAGCACCTAAGATGTGCTTGAACTCAACCTTGAGTCTACACACTTTCACAATCCATATCCATCTTTTCCCATCTCTCCCATTCTCCAATGTCCAATCTCTCCATGACAATATTCCATCATGAAGCTTTTTAATCTAATTTCACTTTAGAAGAGTATGTTTTCTGATTTACTAACTCTGATCAATGTGAAGACACAATTAGAGCATCAATGAAATGCCTATACGTATGCTCAAAATCTACACAAACATTTGAGAAAGTTATTAAAAAAGGTGTACACTAACAAAGTGTTGTGATGTTGATTTATATGTATGAATTGCGAAAGATATTTATGAAATAGAATTGTGGCAATGTGTTCTATCTATTATTGCTATATATTGCACAGAGGACAACAAAACAGTTGTGATTAGGTAATGTAAATTTTTTGTTTTCCGTGAACTGCAACCGTTCATTTCTCTTAATTGTTATACTTACAGCATGGCAACAACGGCAAGCAGAGCCTCAGACATCACCGGGTCCTTACAGCCAGAGTCATTTACATTCATTGGTAAGTTTGTCATTGTCTGAATCCCCCTCCCTTGGTACAAGTGTGGGGTGGGGCTCCCCCTAAACCTTGACAGAGTCAAACTTTGGTCAAGTTGATCGTTAGGCTCGACATAGATAGATAGATGATCAAGGTCATGTTGTTATTCTAGATTCTTGTTTGTGAACTTAGCCTTGAATCAACTGATCGAGCCCATGCATTAGATTGTCTGGAGTTGAACTATTAAAAATACAATTAGGAATTGGATACGCTAAAAGGCAACCATACAATTTCTTGAAATTAACATTCAAAGCAATCCGGTCACTTTCGTTGGTTTCCAAGAACCATCGCAAAATTGTATCAATGTACAGTATAAAAATTAAACATAACTGTTTACCTGTCCTATTAATACTTGAGAATACATATAATATTGTCAATCGTGGGTAAATAATTGCTAAATTTTGGTAGATAAAAATTGCTTACCGGTAAATGGTAAATTTTAAACAGCATAAAGAAGTGAAGTGAGTAATTGGTAGAGTTGTTATGAAATTAAGGTCCGTTGGATTGTTTCTTCTACAGACACGTTCCAATTCTTTGGATTCAAGGCAATCAGAACCGATAATTCAGAACTTGTATGGTGGGCCTAAGCAGATTGGCAAGGTTGGTTGAACTACAAAAACAAAGTCACGCAGGAACGAAAGTTCTGAAGTGAATATCAAAAATGTTCTATTCCATATAAATATAAGTTCACTCCCCTTTTTACAAATTTATTTATATACATGTACTTTTTTGAGGTAGAATTCTATAATTGATAGTTATTTATTTCTTTGTTTTGTTTGTTTGTTTGTTTTGTTGGCTGGGAGGGGGAGGGGCAACTATAGCCAATTATATACAGTTGAAGTTATATACAGTTGAAGTTTATGAATGCAATTTCGACCAATCAGATGGCTGGATTACTTAAGTGAGGTATATAATATAGTATTAATGACTGCTTTGAGAGAAATAGTTGTTTTTATACGCTCAAGGGAAGGTTAGAATTGTGCTATTCCCCGAGGCGTGCCGAGGGGAATAGCCCAATTGTAACCTTCCCGAGAGCATATAAAAACAACTATTTCTCGAATATTAAAGCAGTCATTAATACTTTTATATGCCGAAAAAAAATAGACTAAAAAATAAAAAATAAAAAATACTTTTTTTTGTTGTCGAAGATGAGATTCGAACTCTTGCGTACAAAAGGTGATGTATCTAAAGTCAGCGCCTCAGACCTCTCGGCCATCGCGCGCTGTTAACATGCTTGGCAGTTTTGTACAATATATACATTAAAATGGATTGAAACCGGCTTCGCGTGTGATGAATGCTTCGCAAAAGCTCCATATACGGACTCTTCTTTTACTTTTGCAATGCATATTGGCACGAACTTAGATCAAGATCTATCGGCAGATGTTGTTTTTTTGTTTTTGGAAGTTTATTTTCGTCTTCATGTCAACAATGCAAGATAAAATTGTCGGTAAGATCGATCGAGATTCAATTGTATTGAAATTACCGACCAATTATTCGCACACATACGGTATCCTCCATCGCTCAAACCATTTTTTAACATGTAAACCTATGGGGTAACCATGGAGACTGACCTATTTTTTTAATAACCATGGTTATTAAAAATATTAAATGTTTTAACCATGGTTACCGGGAATTTTACAGGAACAGTTGAAGTTTATGAATGCAATTTCGACCAATCAGATGGCTGGATTACTTAAGTGAGGTATATAATATAGTATTAATGACTGCTTTGAGAGAAATAGTTGTTTTTATACGCTCTCGGGAAGGTTACAATTGGGCTATTCCCCTCGGCACGCCTCGGGTAATAGCACAATTCTAACCTTCCCTTGAGCGTATAAAAACAACTATTTCTCTCAAAGCAGTCATTAATACTATACTATAGCCTGAAATGCTGTAGTGTAAAGCATGCTAAAACCCCAGCGCTGCTTAGAAACCCTATAAATTCTTTGTCAGTCATCTATGTACAAGAAATTTAAGCGCCACTTTGAGTGATGTGCAAGCGAACTGGAACCTTTGGCTTCCAAGAGAAGAAATTTGACAAGAAAATTCTTGTGAAGTTTCCGGATCTATTTGAAGTGGGGAATCGCATCAGTATGCCAACTGAAAAAAGATATAATATTATGAAATTGTGTATTCTTAAAATATCTTTTCTATATTGAAAACAATATGATATGCACACTCTTTGATGCATTGTATTTCAAATATATCTTATGACATGAAAGTGCACAAACTTTCATGTTATATCTTTCATACATTTGGAAGTATTTATGGATGTTTCATACCCAGATTCGGGTCTTCAGAAAAGTGTACGATGACTCACCAGCTTTACTTATCTGAGATGAAGTGAAGAAAAAAGAAAAAGATGAGAATTTTACTTCTCGAGAGAAAAGGCATCAGTCCCATGATATGCACATTTTCCATAGCTAAAATGAGATTTGTCTGTCACCTTCAAATGAATTACACAAATTGACTCACTCTCGAATCCCAACGAATTGAGAAATTTGGTGATTTGACTGATTTCCTCTGAAATTAGAGAGAGAGAAAGGAGAGTGGGGGAGGGAGAGGGAGGGAGAGATAGGGAGGGAGAGATAGGGAGGGAGGAAGAACGAGAACTAGGGATGTATCTGAGTTGAAAGTCAAAGTCTGAATCGGGGGTTGGTTCTAACCCCTCCCATGGGGTAAAGCTTGTATATCATCACCCATAGGCACATGGATGGTATCTCAAAGCAAAGGCACAGACCACCGCCCGCCCGTTAGCTGGCTTGCATCATTCAGAGACACCTTCATTTCCCCTCTAATCCGACCAAACTTTTCAACTTTCTCTCTTCCAAAGATTACTTTTGCTCTAAACTTACACTTGAATTCGTTGATTATTATAGACATGAATTACAAAAAAGGTCTAATAAACTTGACAATGACAGCGTCCATTATCAATAATGCTTTCCCTTGAATTATAATTTTTTTTTAAAGACAGAATCGTTCATTTTTAAAGGTCCACATATTTCTGTCCATCTCAAATCATGTAGGAAACAACAATTCTTACTGAAACACAAATTCTTCAAGTTGACAACATTTTATGATCAATGAAAATAGATCACCAAGCTATTTAAATGCAAGACTTAAGTAATAATATCATGCAATGTATTTGCTTTCTAAAACTAACAGTTACACCTTTTTTGGTATTTGTAGCTTGTATTTCTGTGGTTTTTATGACCACAGCCAAAATTAGTTTGTTAGTTTTGCGGATAAGCTTAGGTAATCCCTGTGAACGGGGACTGGTCATTATTGCCAACATTGACCTAAATATGAATGTTTGAGTGAAATAGAATGTGATATGGGATGGGTTTGATTGGGAGATGATAAGGGTGAGGTTCTGCTGTCATGTCATTGTTCAGACCTAGGGGATTCAAAGTAACAAGCTTCGGATATGAATTCATCTGACACGGTAATTAGATGGCACCATCTTGGACCAATTTACCCCAACCAACCTATGGGACAATCTCTGCTAACCCGCTTCCTCTTCCGATTTGCCGTATTATTAGAAACTCGCGGATCACGGACTTTGGATTATTTTGGATGCGCCCATGGCGGGCGGACTACTGTCCTACATGACAAGGCCAATCTAGGATTCTGCACCTCTGATGAGTAAATTTCTCTCCTGCCCCCCTCCCCGACTGAGCTCCTTTCCCGTCTCTGACATTTCCAACTTGGCTACCCTAGTTAGTATCAGGCAATTAAAGCATTCAGCGAAATCACTTTTGATTTGCGATGTGGGCTTGATGCTCCTTGGAAATAGAATATCTCTAGCTAGCTAACAATAGTCTGTGTCTGTTGATTTTGTTTTGGGTGTATTTGATGCGACCTGATAGGTTCGTTCCAGTGATTGAACTTGAACTTGGTGAAGACGTCTCCCACTGTGTAGAGTGACATAGGGAGTGAATTCAGATCAGGCAACTTCACAGGCTACGTGTGAACTTCTTAGCACTTACCTAAGCAACTCCATTCTGTGTTGGTGGTTGAGCTAGTCCTCGAGTCACTTTTCTTTAAGTCTGTCAGGTTTACCTTCTCATTCTCTCCTTCTGCTGTCTTGAAAGTAACACTGGTCAGCAAGTCTAGAAGAAGAACTCTCATTTCTAACATCGCCCAGGATTTTGAGGACAGTATTTGCCTTGTTCGACAGAGAAGATCTGGACTCTAGGTAGCAGTCTCTGAATACTTTGTTCATCTTTGTGGATACTGACAATTCCGTCCTTATCAAGGTTGAGACTTTGCCTTTCATTATGTATTGTCTTCCTGATGCCAGGTCATATAGAATGTACTACACAGGGGTAAGTGGAATGACACCGGTTGATTGTGAATTCCCTTCATTTAATTATTGCTATCTACATGTAACATACCAGACTTTGGCAATCTGCAAGTGCACTTCATTTCTGTTATTTTAGTCAGCTTATAGAGTATTTGATTTGTCTTTGTCATGAATTTTCTGTTTTATAATGCATAGAATTATTTATGCAGTGTTGTGCTAAGATTGGAATTAAAACTAATTTTTTTCAACTTAATTCATGGTACAGAAGAAGAAAATTCAGGGGTGATTGCAAGCATTTTTCCCACAGGAATCATTCCGTCTGGTAACTCTTTACATTTGGCCAATAACTGGTCAATTGACCTGTCTACGGACCTTCCAGTCCATCTCTAGTTGTCCTCCTGTGCCTGGTTGTCCTAGCCAACGTAGTATTAGGCACTTCTCATCCCCCAAATTCAGATGCATCTCGCTTTGCCCCTCCAGTTGTTTTTCCACCTGCTGACCCCTCGCGACCCCGTGAAAACAACCTACCAACCACCCCTCTCTGATCATTGAGTGGAGGGAATATACCCTATCGGCTTGCCTTAGAGCGAGCTAGCTAGCTAGCTAGGCAGGGAGTGAACTCAAGCCCAAAGGTGTACAAGTGGGTTGAGTGCTGCCGTTAATAGGCCCTATTGCACACAGATCAATACCTTCTGTTTCATACTCTTTTTGGGGGTGAAATCACCGAGGAGAGATGCAGAAAACAAGATTTTAGGATCATATTTAAGCCCTTTAAATTCATATTGATGTTGTCAATGACAATTCAGAAATACAACCAAGATTTCTAACAAATTTGTTGTTGTTGTTGTTGTTGTAGGTCTGGTGGAGGTTTTGTAAATCCAGAGCTTATTTCAACAATCAATGCAATCCTGTGAATTTTGATTTTGGCTTTGTGATTGCTATTTAACCAAAAAAATTGAATAATTAATAAGGCCATTTCTAAAGTAAAGATAATTGGTTAAATGATGTATTAAGATGAAGACCTACTATCTTTGAGGATATTGACCACCTTATTGTGTTTAATAGTGGGTGGTTCTCGTGAAATATACACTTGTAGAAAGTAAATCACAGGAACATCCAACTTCATTCACAATATCAACTCCATGGGGAAATTTGTTTCAT
Source organism: Strongylocentrotus droebachiensis (assembly GCA_035222895.1). Classification (NCBI taxonomy): domain Eukaryota; kingdom Metazoa; phylum Echinodermata; class Echinoidea; order Camarodonta; family Strongylocentrotidae; genus Strongylocentrotus; species Strongylocentrotus droebachiensis. The sequence goes on from JAVYIG010008089.1 coordinate 25,411, forward strand.
ATCCAAACCTAGTTATGAGGAGATTTATTGGTCTCTCAGGATGGACCATTTTCACATGGGTGTTGTTGACGAAAGCTTTTGTAATCTAATCCTGTATTGAAAAATAGGATCTAAGCATGTAGGGAATATTTCCATGTCACCATTTAATGTCATATGTTTATAAGCCTCACTATTAGGAGGTTATTACAGGAAAAGATGATAAAGATGATTATTATGCAGCCTCAACATTTTTTTGTGATAGATAAGTTGGTATTTGAAGGATACCGACCCCTGAAATGCGCTTGAATGGAAATTGATTTAGGTCGGGAAAGAGATTTAGAAAATTTAAATCATATGAAAGTGAAATTGCCTCTGAGGAAATCTCACATTTCCCTTTATTATAGTATATTTCCTTAAATAGGTGAAACATAGAGGAGTAAGAAAAGAATACACGACCAAGACTCTATCCTTGTGAGATGATTGGTTGTAAATGAATTGAATTTAAACATTAATAACAAAAGATAACAAAATGTCAGTTTAAGAAAATACCTCCAGAAGAGATAAGCACATACATATCTTGCCTTCCTGTTAACTCTTGATATAGACCTCTAGAACATATTGGTATTTTTCTCTATATTGGGAGAAGCACTGCAGTCGTAATAGGCCATAATATAATCAAGTTCGAAGCACAGATCTTTGTTAAGTGCCTCGTTACAATTATTTCAGTCACCTGTTAAGAAAAGTTGTATTTCAATAGTCAGAATGTGAATTACATACATTAAGTGTTGTTAGGTAGGGCAAGCAATAATGTTAGTCCTACCTAGCAACAATTAATGTATGTAATTTCTATTCTGACTATTGAAATACAACTTTTCTTAACAGGTGAATGAAATAATTTGTAATGAGGCACTTAACAAAGATCTGTTCATTGAACTTGATTACATTATGAAAATGGTCTATTAAATATATTACTCTTGTACCTTCTTACAACTAACTCAGAATAAACTGATATCCCTGCAAATAATTCAAATAGTATAAATCATATTGTTGAGTAGGTCTTGAAAATAAATTCTATTCTCTTTGTTTCTTACATCAAACTCGCATTCAAATGATATTAATATTAATGCTAAATATATTACTCATTGCGGATATAGTATCGAAAATAATATCGCTAGTGATATTCGTTTGTCTCGCAATGTGGTCAATAAGGAATCTAAAAGTTCACGACGTTTCGTGCGCAACTGCAACACTTCGTCTGGTGATAATAACTACTGTAAGCATTGGTCGATCACTGTGTGCGTCGACCAATAGGCATTGTGCGTTATTGGTCCAATTATCGATTGAATTATGGACCGCTCCGCCGGTCCTCCCGTAGAGTATAAAAGACCCTTGCTTACAGTAGTTATTATCACCAGACGAAGTGTTGCAGTTGCGCACGAAACGTCGAGAACTTTTAGATTCCTTATTGACCACATTGCGAGACAAACGAATATCACTAGCGTTATTATTTTCGATATTAATATTGTTAAGCAGATTTCAAAATAAGTTGTATTCTCCCTGTTTCTTACAGCAAACTTGCATTCAAACGATATAAATGTATTTAATTAAGCAGATTTCAAAATAAATTGTATTTTCTTTCTGTTTCTCACAGCAAACTCGCATGGAGGAGAGGTTAGATGATGCAATCAACGTGTTACAAAAGCATGCCCAGAGCTCGGTGGATTTGGGTCTACCGGTAGGACCAATGGGTACTAGTGGGGGTCTCATGCCTGGTGCCGCGCCTCATTCTGGTTCAGGACCTATGGGCGCTAACATCTCATCGTACACAGGACAGTACCTAGACTCACACATGGTAAGTCATGTCAAACTGTTCATTAGTAATAACTGTTTACCAAAGTACATAATTCTGTTCATCTTTCATTGCCATTTTGTCTTTGTTTCCTCTTTGCAGATACTAGCTGTTATGCAACTAACCAAAGATCCAGTATTAAAGGGAAATTAACCTCAAACTACATGTTAATTTCAGTTTGTAGGCCATTTAAAACGTTATCAGAAAAATATAAAACATCATACATTTGATGAAAGGCAGGACTTAACTCTTCTTCAGAATCCTTCGTCATTCATGGCTCTGAGAATTTTCAGAACAAGGTTAATTCCTCTTTAATATTTGTTTTCAGTTATTCATGTAAGAAAACAGTTTATTTCTACCTAGAAAAAGTGTCTGTAGGAAAGGCAGAAAGATATTTTCATATAGCTTCTGTTTTCTTTCAAACAGAAAAAGTCTTCTTTATGTTTATTGAGTATAGGAAAGCCTGATACAACTTATGGGTAGTGCTATCTAACCATGTTGTTCGTAATAATAATTCCTCAAATTAAATAATAGGATATTGAAAATGATAGATTCATAGTCTAGAGAAAGGCAGTTTTGAACAATAATGAACTTACAGACACGCCTAATTTTGAAGGCCATTTAATGGAAAAGTAAATACTAAAAGAGCGAGTCCAACAGTGTAATGGTTAAGAACTCTCAAGGGATAAGGAAAAGAGTGCCAGGAACTATACAAACACTGGTTTTGTAAGTGCTGAGCTGGGAATGAACTTGGAAAGCGGAAATTAACTTTGTAGACGGTACTTGTGATCTCTTTAACAGATATTCGGCTAGCTCTACTAGTTTGGTCTTGACTTGCACAAGACCTGTGTGTTTGTATAGCTAGGTACATGCTTGTCATAGTCATGCATTTGCCTCCATGATACATTGTATGGCTGAATTGAATTGAATTAAATTAAAGAATCAATGCTAAACAGCTATCACAGTTTGGAAAAGCTAATTAGAATGATTTCAAGTGAATAAAGTATGATTACATTCTCATCAAAAGAATCTGTTTAAAATCAGACATTCGCCCATTCCTTTCCGGAGATATGATAGACAAGGAATTTCACTGTACTATGAAATCTGAATATTTCTCAAAAGAGCAGGCATCTTTGGTCGTAAAATCCTTCTTCAGAGCTATAACTATATTAAACAGTAATTATTTAAGGGAGAGATACACAATGCATCATTTTATAGGTTTTGTACGGTTATAGAATTTGAAGATATTAAAGTCAGAGTTATTGTAATTAGCAGAGCACATTAACATGGGAATAGGAAAGACAGAAAGGGAAGTAGGACAAAAGGATTTATGGAAGATTGATTATCAACTCCGCAGCGGAACCTTGTTGCCCAACATTTTCTTAATACCAGGCTAATCGTTTGGAAGATCTCTACTAGCTCTTAATACAAGGGATCTATTAATAAAGGGAACTATGAGGGAGGTATTCTAATCCGCTCGTCATTTGCCCCGGCAAGTGCTGGCACGGTGTAAGCAGCCCATCAATCCCAGCTTCACCCCAAATACCGTCATATTTTAGAAGATGGACTATAGGGGTAAGCAGCTGCCCTTCGAGTCGTTGAAACTCTTCAAGTAGCTTGAAAGTTTGACAATTGATTACAGTAGGACTGGCTGTTCAGTTTCGTCTGGGGTGCTCAAACTAAATAGGATAGGATAGCTGTATGGTTAATGGTTCAAAACACAAGAAAACTTCAAGAATTTGTACTATTACTTCCAATACCGCTGCTAACTGTGAAAAACATAAAAAAGTTTGGGGCTGCATACATAGTTTGTATCTTAGTATGAATCTGTGTTTCTTTCCTAATGTGGGGGGGGGGGGGGGGGAGGGGAGAGATAAAGCTCCATTTTGCAATAAGTTATCCTGTTTATAAGATAAATTAAACTGAATATATTAGGATAAAAAGATTTTCTCTTATTCATCTCTATCAGATGTAATATCAACTTTATAAATGTGAGTTATTGTTAAAAACATCAACTGCTTTTTGCTGATTAATATTGCAGAGTGATAATATATATATATATATACATTTTTTAAAAAACTCTTTAAGGATTATAAATTAAATGCTTTTAGAGTTTGAGTAAGATAAACAGAAAAGAAAGGATTAGAGTCAGCGTTTAAATATCCTCATGAAGAGCTTTCACCTTAAAACTATTGTAGAGCCCACTGTCCACAATATTATAATGCAGAATTTTGTTATTGGTTGCTCTCCTGCTTCATGCGTTGAAGTTCTGTTGTTCAATCACATGCTTGTAAAGGAAAAGGAAATCTGGTAGATTTCTGGTATTTATCGGCCATTGCTCTCACTGAAATAAGAAAAGCATAATAAACAGATGATGTGAGGAAGTATTCTAGTAGTAATGGGCTGTGAAGTCTAGAAAGGAAAGATATTATGGAGGTATTGTCTTTCAGTATGGTGGAAAGAGGGAGGGTATATATAGTGGAAATGGGTTAATCGTTTTTACACTAATCTAAACCGCAACTGTGTTTAGGATCAGTTGCAGTGCTACCACCACCGCAACCACCATCAGTCTGCAGATAGTGACAACTCTTACCACAACCACAGATACTCATTATGGATGGATGGGGGCAGAGAGAGACCTTTAAAGAAATCTGTTGAGTAAATCATCATTAGAGAAAAGCCTCACTGGCCTTACAAGTGCAAAGTGAAGTTTGCCAGCCAGAAAATGTGTTCTTTGCAAAAGACCAGAAAGTGATTTGGCTTCTGTTTGAATTTTGTTGTCCTTCTCTGCTGGTTGACTGACTACTCACCCATCCGCCCTCTTTCTCTCTGTCTATCATCCTCTCTCTTTCCCTCCTTCCCTCTCTCCTTACTCCCCTCTTAATTGTTCTCTTTTCCTCCTCTTCGTGTTTCTTACTATCTCTCCTTCTCATTCTCCATTCATTTCATCTTCTTTCCTTTGGGGTCTATGTTCTGTTTTTCACCTACTTTTGCTTTTTCTTCAACATTTGATCTTTTCTGAATAGTATCACAGTAAACTAATTTTAAATAATGTCTTCACTTCCCATATGTTAACAGTATTCATCAAAACCAAATACGTTCTTGATAGGGAGAAGTAAATGCTAAGTTGCAAGACAATCATTTGTATAATATGAGTAAATATGAAAATAATGGGATTCTTTTCTCTTGAGAGTTGTACAAAATATATGCAAAAAAGAAAAGACAGCAACAACAAAATTACCCTAGTTATTTTCTAAACAACTTTTTGAACAATTTTATTATTTTCAAAGTATGTGAATTGGGTCTTGGGCCTATTACAACCCCAAGAAAATACAGAGAGAACTTTCTTTATGTGCAAGCAGTTAATGATTATCCTTCATTAACATGTTTAAGCTTCATATCAACTCTCATTTCCACACCCAGATTGATGAAATGTTTTCCCTCAACTTTGCCCAATTTAGTTGGTACAGTTTATTAGACGTGTAATTGGAGTTCAAAGTCAGTCGAATCAAGAGGCTAGAATAGAATTATTACTTGTGTGAAGTGATGTGATGGACTATTGGACAAATACAGTCTCAGAAGAAAGAAAAGTTTGTTTGTTGGCAAAGCACTTTCTGACAATTATTTCAATTATGGAAGGAAATATTTGTTTTCTTTTTCTAAGAGCAAGACAACATTTAGATTTTAGATTGATATCAAGTACAATAAGATGGAATTTTACTAGTATTTATTAATAATCTATGTAGTAACAATATTTTCAAATAAGTATTACTTGAAAAAAGACAATAAAATAGAATTCCTTTAGAAGCCATATCACGTAGTCTATCATTTGTTGTAAGACTCTTCCAGACAAAACTCTGGCTCCATTTAAATCACCGAAAATTGAAAACAAACTTTTCTTCTCAACTCCTCCCCTCCTCTGTGCCGTTTGGATGCCACAAGGCTTCACTCACGTACATAACTCATACAATACCAACACTTCCAAATAAATTTCCACCCAAATTCATAAATGTCAGCGGCGATTATGAATTGGATTTGAAACGTAGGAGCCCCGCAGATCAGAGAGGGAGAAATGCAGAGAATAGTGGGATTAGTTAGATTATTGTAGAAATAGGAAGACATAAATAATATAGCAACAGTTGTGTGCGTGTTACGTCTAGAGAGAATTGATTGTCTGGTTTTACTTCTTGAATATTGCGTGCCGAAGGGTTGTATTCCCCATGACGTGCTTGTATCGTCTGCTCCCCCTCCCCACCCCTACAAAAAATAGAGTGTACTATTGAACCAGATATGAGCAGGATTTCTTGTCTATTGTTTTCATTTTTCATTTCTGTTTTGTGTGCTGCTGATTTCTGCATTCTTTTGTTCCAGATCAAAAAGGAAAGAGTCAACTGTTTAGAGAGCGTTTCATAACATGTGAATAGTTATGTTATTTTTTTAATGTAAGATGTTGAGTTTTATTAAAATAACGATATTGCTTTGTGTAGATGTTTGGAGAAAAAATATTTAAAAAATCAAAGTAATTAACAAAAACAAAAAATAAATAAATAAATAAAAAAAAAATAAAAAAATATCTCTCAAGAGAATAAAGTTTTGAAATTAAATGTATTCTTGTTACGCCCCCATAGCCATTCCAGTGATTAATACAAATGTTTTAGTCTTAGAAATGTTATTAAATGTGTTAAGATGTCTTATGTTTTTAAGTGAGCATGGTTCGAGAGTATGTACATGCTTCTAACCACGTTCGTTCGTTGGGTATGGTTGCCTTGGCTTGTTGTAGATGCACTCAGATCTTGGAAGCTGTCGTCATCCCTACCTCACCTTGGCTTCTCAATCCACATGCATTTATTTGTCTGTCATCATATCTCTACAGCTTGACAAATTTTGCTTGTCTCACCATTATAATTCCACTCTGTTATTCCCTCCGATCCTTTTGTTTTACCCCCTCTCTCTACCCTCTTCCTATTATTCTTCTTCATTCAGTTTTTCACGTTTTTGAAAAACCTTTTAAACTCTTTGCAGTCCGCCGCTGTAAAGTATTGCCACGAAATGAAGCAAGAGGGGGGCTGAACCCCAGAGAATAAGAATGAGCAAAGAAATCTACTAAGCATAGTTCAGTTCCGTTCAGTTTGATTCCACTTTTAGCAAACATCAAATACACTAATGTAACAATATTCATTGATATACTGCCAGGATATTAACTTTGATAGAAGGCTATATAATAATTATTCCTTTGGAAGTGGAAGGGCCTGCAGAAAAAACTGCCCTTGTAAAACTTTTTGTTTTCTCAAGGATTTCATTTTAACTTCCCACACCACACTAAAGCAATTCACGAGCTAAAATATGATCAATTAATGTTTATGACATGAAGTGATATGGTTGCTGAAGCAATTTGAAACTCACTAAACTGGATAAATAGAGCAAATATTGGAATCTGTTATCATGTCTTCATTGTCAGTCATGCCATATTCAGATCCAATTTTCTCTGCCACATGTCCATAATTTTTACCATTAAGAAAATCATCCTTGACAGTAAATTGACATGTAGAGTAACCTTGTCAAAGTCTTTTGAAAAACAGTTTCCATTTTCATACAATGTTTCATCAAACAAGGGAGGAACAAAAATGGAGAACTTACTCAAGACTATAAATTTATTCCCTTATCCCCTTTATCATTCCGAGTACTACTACTACTTATCTTCTTTAAAGACAAAGTGTTTTTTTGAAATAATTTTCACTCATTTACTGACAATTTAAAATACTTATTAATTAATTCCTAGGTTCTACAAAGTGATGTCTGCTATGATTAAAGTTGGTCTTGATGAACTTATTTATGCAAATTGATGGTCAATTTTCTACAGAGCTTCCTTTCATAATGTTATTAAGATTACAAATCGCTTATAAGACTGTGTAATCTGCACCAAGCCTGTATTCCTTCAACAAAAAATTGATGATCATACTGTCTGTCATGTTTTCCCCAGAGGTGTATGTATGTGTGCATAAAAATATATATTATTAAATCTTTACAGTAGCTTTGCATATGAAAATGAATAGCAGGCTAGTTAGTCTAGGTTTCATGCTGGATTTTGTTCTGGGCTAGGGGAGTGTTTCACAAAGATCCTAAGTTGAACTTATCTCTAAGTTGGACTTAAACATTATGGAGAGCCGTTAGCATCTTTGAAAATATTTTGTAAAAGTTATTTTAAAAGGCAAAAAAATGTTGAATCAAATCATTCATATTTTCTATTATCAAGGAGATTTCATGTTCTTGATGTGGAATTTATGACAAGTCTAAAGTACTTGAATTTTTTGTTTTGAATATATTTTATTTTAAGGCTACAAATGGCTGTCCATAATTTTTAAGCCCAACTTAGAGATAAGTTCGACTTAGGATCTTTGTGAAACACCCCCTGTTCTCATAAGGTTTGTTGTCTGAAACTATTGACATGTTTCCTCTGGTCTTAAAATGATGAGCAATTTGCGTGTTTGGGAATGACACACGAGGTCAGCGTTCTCATCAGGATAGAGGAGGTACTACAGACATAGCAAAACAATCTTTTTACTTTCACTTGGAATACGGCCCAAAACACAGGTCAAATCCTGTAAGCTTTCTCATACTCAAAATCTAGACTATACGTCAGGTAATGAAGGACTACTGAAAAGAAAGTAAAACCCTACATAAAGTAGGCCCATGATATAAAGCATTGAATAGATTTTCAACCATAGACTTATGTTTGGAACCTTTGAATTAGATTACAGAGAAAATGTTGCATTTAAAAGTACCTAAATCACAAAACTGTGTGAAGCATAGTAAAATAGTGTTGGCCATTCCTGATTAGATACAAAGTAGTCTATACTGTAGTCTATTTCCAGTCATTTGATATTTACTCAATATTTATGGAGAGTTTTATTTCATGAAATAAATGTTTATCTTGTGTTATTTCTGGTGCGTGTGTAAATTTGTAACCATTGATAATGTAGAAGAAAAGATAAAAAGCCACTCTGAGAACTAGAAAGAAAGAAAAAACTATTTAAAAAAAATGAAATCAATTTGAAGAAATTTGTGTAGTCAAAATAGGATGTACTGATGCAAATGGCATGATTTGAGGATATTCTCAGGATGTTTGAAAGATTTGATTTGTGATTCTTTTTCACATGCGTGAATGACATGTTTAGTAAAGTCGATGTGAGTATGGTAGACATGATTCCTCGGCGGAGCATGACCATGACCCTGTCTTCCACCATGCCTGCTACTCTGGGTAGGAGAGAGGAAGAAGAGGCGCCATGCATGAAGCTCCAGTATAACAACATTTGAAGATTCTTTCCTTTTCTAACAAGATAGTCTGATGATTTGTCTCAGTTTAATAGCAGTTTATGACCTTACAATGTCAGCAGGCTTTAATATTACTGGTATCTGATTTATTCTTCTGTTTTAATATGCTAATTTCTTTTCATTTCTTAAAAGATGTGTAGAAATGGGTGTCTGGCAAAAGACATCTCTTTTCTAAAAAGTTACCTAATGAATATAAACCAAAGTATTTTGTAATTGTATTAAACAGCTGATCACTCATTATGATTTAACAACAATAATATTTGTGATATATGAATAATTTACAATGTATATATTTTATCCCCTTGAATCTAGAAAGTACTATAAATGTATGTTTTTAACTGCGACATATTTATGCTTGATATATGTTGTTTAATATGAAGCAATACCAGGATAATTTTCCTAACACTTGATATAATTCTTTCATTGTTTTACAGCCTGGTGGCCCACAGTCATTATCGGAGAGGGGAGGCATGTTATCACAAGACCTCAATTCTGGACAACCATATGGAGGTAAACTATTTATTTAAAAAAAGTCTTGTTGATTTTGTTTGTTTGTTGATTTTTTTAAATATTTGTTTTACCCTTCTCATTGGAGAGTGGTGGGGGGGGGGGGGATGGAGCAAGATATGTCTATAGAGTTCATTGATTCATAAATTCAACTGAAGTAGGACATTGTAGATTTGTTTCCCAAAGTGATCAGATCCCAGTTTTATAATATTACCCTGTTTTGTGTTTCTGGATTGTATATAGTTGGTTTTGCTCCGCGGTCACCTTGTTCTAATTTGATTCCATTTTGTCCAGCTCAAAATATCATCACCTAAGAAATAGGGGGTGCCTCCCTCCTCCTAGCTTGATGGAGATGGTCTCAAATATGTGGCATTTTCATCCGTGGATTTGGAGCTTCTTGTGATGGTTGATCATTCACACATGGCAATCTCAGTGTATTATGGCTTCATTTTCACCTCTCAACCATTCTTTTATCCCCCGTTAAAATATCAAGGGTGAAGGATCTAGGTGTAGTTCTTAACATTTAAAGATATTTATAAGTATAAACTGAGTTGATGAATAGCGTGCAAACCTGAGAATGGGAGATGTATCAGAGAGTTACTGTGATGAGTCTGACTGACTGCATGAAGAGAGGTTGGGTTTAGAAGAGGCATCTTTCTTGTAACCACACATGAAGCAGAGTCTCTGTTTTGAGAGCGTATGTTTATTTTCACTGTGCTTGAATCAGATTCTCATCTCCTGCTGAGAGACATCCTCATCTTCCACCTAAAGACCTGTTCACATCTCATTCTTAATCCTCATCTTCACCTAAAGTCATGTTCACATCTAATTCTTAGTCCTCATCACCTAAAGTGATGTTCACATCTCTTTCTTAATCCTCTTCTTCATCTAAAGTCATCTTCACACCTCAATATTAAACTCGTCTCATCGTAAACATTATCTTCATCTACAGTCCAATTCACATCTTAATTTCAATCTCTTCTCGGCCTACAAAACTTCATTGTCATTTTTGAATCTGTACATGCCTGACTTAAAACAGTCTCTTTTTTTATCGATATTCTCATTTTCACATGTAGTCCCATTCATTTGTAAGCCCGTCTCTTATAAGACGTGTTCATGTTTACTTACCTTCAACCTAATGAACATTACAGAGTTACAGACCTAAATCCAACTCATCACAGATGTCCTCATATTCACCTGTATTCCAGTTCACATCATTTTTGATCTTTTCTGAGCATACACCTTCTCATTATCACACACGGGACCATTCACATTGTTGTCTTAACCCTGTCTTGTGAGAGACATCTTTATTTTACCATGCTCCTTTTCATATCTCAGACTAAGACCTACCTACATCATTATTAGTGTAAAAGCAAGCAGTTACCCAGTTACTTTTTTTTTGGGGGGGGGGGGGGGTTCAAGTTTAGCCCATAACCTAGGAAATTGAGAGAACAAAATCTTTTATAATTTAAGCAGAAAATGTGAGGAACAGGTCAGTGAAAATGTGAGCATTATCCGATTTAAAATTATATAGTTATGAACTATTTAGAGTTGTCATCAGTGATACAAACTGGCAACACTGTGACTGACATGTATCTTGCAAGGACCCTCAAATTTGCTCTATACAGAAATTTCATGAACTTTCATTTTCTTAGTTATTGATGATGGAATAGATTTGTTTTATACAAAGGTTGTATAGAAGGATATGTGCAATAATCATATTTAAGAGGCATGTATGATTGCAAATTTTTAGGGAAAATAGACACTTTTTTTTTAGGGTACAGGGTGAATGGGAGGGAACCTTGCAAAATATGTCACATTTGCCAATTTGCGTTTGGTTGATTGCATCTTAATTTTAATAAAATATTTCACTGACGCGTTTCTCTCTCATTTTTCTGCTTCTATTAAAAACAACTTATTATCAGGGTAAACTTCTCCTGTAAAGGACCCTTCAGACCCTTCAGTTAAAAAACAATTTGAACAATGGTGGTCGCAAGAAAGGGATACTGTGGTTGTCTTGTTATGGCCTTTTTATGATAGAAAACTGGGTGAATGTTCACCTTTATTTTTTTAGAATATCTTTAGTTGAATATTGCACACCTATAGTAAATTGTGAGAATAACATTCAATCTCTCCTTGACTCTCATAATAACCTGGTTTGTACCTGGTCATGGTTAAATCAAGGGGGCGGGGCTGTGGCTAGGTGTCAATGGAGTTGTTGATTCATTTATCATGCGTCATGGCTTAACTATTGCTGCCTAAAGATATCCATTCTTCTGGTTTCTTTGATGGAGGATTGGAGGATGTAATTATTTGATTTTGATTTTGAAGTAATGGACCATGGGATGGGAAGACAGTCAGGATGAGGATAGGGGAGGGGTGATAAATAATAAACCCCATTTGTAGGAGGTTTATCCTCCTTGCGTAGGCATTACACCAGCCAACTCAAGGGCCAGCAGCCGACAAGGGTATAGCATTCAATCCTTTATCTCCCTCCAACGTCTGACTTCAATTTACACCCAAGGTTGTGGAACGCGCTCCCGAGCCTTCCACCTCCAGGATGACTGACTGAATGTTCTTTGTCTATTGTTTGAAAGGAAGTCATGTTACATACCTGTGCTGTAATAGGAACCAGCCACATACATTCATGTTCCCAAATAAAGCTGGCAATTAGAATTCACTTTGATGTACATATTTTATAAACATTAAACTATGTGAGAATCATCAGTCATGTTAAGGTCACTGATTATCGATTAATATTAATTTTTGTGTGAAAACCTAGGTCGATTCATACTGGCGTTTTGAATAGACGTGTAATCTATTTTTACCTTGAAATTGCGTTATTGAATTCTTCCACTTTAGCCAGTCCAAGTTTGAACATATTTGTCCTACATCCAAGAAAGAGTTGTCCCCCTTCTGTAAATGCCCATCATGCGTCCCCCCTTCCTTGAAAGAAAGTTGAGGAGTTGTAAGGAAGAAGATTTCCATCTGGTGACAGACATGAATTGCTTCATCCTATCTCAAGTCTGGTAGCTAAAGCATATTCCTTGTTACATTGAGAAGAAAGAAACCCCCCTCCAAACTGGTTCCAGATTTGTTGTGTTGTTTGCTGATGTCTTCCAAAGCCCTAAAGCATGTGGCTTTTGACAAATTGATCAGGCATGGGTTCAGCTGTCTCACTGACAAACTTTGGGATAGGTGGGACTAAAGCTGTCATAAATGGGCTACCCATGTCACTAATTTGAAATGAAACTGCAACCTCGTTCTTACTCAAGAATGAAAGAAGTATGCAAATATTTGGATGATGCTTGTACACAGGTATTATGCCTCACTGGTACATGTTATAAATAGTTCAGCCCGATTGTATTTGTTTAGCGTGGCTTATATCAGTTATATGTGATATAAGTAAAAGTGAAATATTGCTTCTTGGCAGTCGGGCTTGATTTCGTAAAGTCACAGGGTGATTGCAAACTTTGTAATTGATTCCACCTGTCTGGTTAAAATAGCCCAGCTTTATTGATTTATCTGACACTTTTCATGCTAGAATATGCACAATCGTGGTATGATCTGATCATGAATAGACAGTTACCGTGGTTACAGGTCAGAGACAAACATGACTAATTAATCAGTAAATCAAGAGCTTAATGTCAAACTATTAGCAGAACCTTTGGGGGTTCCATATTTTCTGCAAGTCACTACATGAGGGAATGGAATGCACTTCAAAATGAGAAAGGGTTTCTGAGAATGCAAATGAGGGAAGTATGGAGATGGTTTTGAGTGTGAACAGATGAGAACCTTAGATGAAGTTTACTGCTACTCTGAGAGTCATTACTTTGATAATGAATCACAAGAGAAATATTTTAGGGACGAGGAGGATTTTCATATTTAAGAGGATTGGAAACCGCTTAATTTTGTCAGCCAAATTTCAAAGAGTTTATCTCATCGTGGTTCTCAACAAAATTTCTTGTCAAAGTTAAAATACTTTGTTTTCAAATGCAGTATCAAATGTACATAGATGATGATTAAGGTTGCAGCCTGAAAACTAACATGAAGCAATGAAATGGATGAGTAATTAATGTAGGGTCTCTGATTAACCACCAACATGGTGACAGGGAAAGTATGATCATATAGACATGAATTGTAAATATTTCTTATATTTTTAATTTTGCAATGTTTAAGGGTGGAGGGTGGTTACCATGGTAAAGAGGTCATGATCAGAGGTCAATCAACCAGTTTCTCTCTTTCCTTTACTTTCTTTTCTTGTATTATTTTCTATTGGTAAAATACATGATGAAAAGAAAGAGAGGTAGAGAAAGATTCTACACAGCTGGAGTGAAAGCAAAAAGTCTAGCAACCTGCTGAGAAAGCCAAGCTAATTTGAGCTAATTTTCTCTGCAAGACATACGTTTAGGAAGACAGCAAAAAAAGAAAAGAAAAATATATTTAAGTCAGTGACTCATGGATTAAACACAATGCTCCTCCCCCCCCCCCCCCCCTTCCCCTGCATCCATTATATTGATGTTTCGTGAAATACAGTTCCTTTTGCTTTCATTTTAGTTTTGTTTCATGACTTTTACAAACTTTCATGAAGAAAAAAAGAGGTCAAGAGCAGGAAAGCTGACTCATATGAACCAGGCTATATTGTAAATTTCTAAAAACCAATAGTTTTTTATTTGTTTTACTATATAACAAAGGTTCATTGGCTTTATTCAGTAACATAGTTAGTCCAATACATGCATACTGTATATATACCCTCATATATATTTTCTGATAAATTTGTTAGTTAATAGTTTGCTTCCTGACTGAAAATTGTTGAGACCTCAAGTTCATTTGTGCCTTGATGTTCAAGCCTTTCCCCTTCCCTGAAACACAGATGAATCCCAGGTGGTACTTCTCAATCAAATCTCTCCGGCATTTCTAGAAACATTTCTCCTACTCCAGAACAGGGATATGTTTGTGAATTTATGCAATATGCCCCGGAATAGACGTGTAGTTTTCACCTCCGATTTTTTTTCTTTCTCTCTCCTGTGTTATCTCAACCTCAGTCAAGTCAGACAACATGTTTTGAGCCCAAGTCCAAATAAGCCATGGATTTTTCCCTTCCATCCGAGCCCAAAGTACTTTCAGATGACAAAGTTTACAGCATCTGTCTATTTTGAATCTTGCAAGGAGAGCAAGAATGGGATGTGGGGTGGGGGAGGGGCGCAAGAAGAAGGAATTAGTTAAAGAATATTATAAAGACTGATGTAGGGAGAGGGGGTGGGGTTGAGGAAGTGGGATGAGGGTTGAGGAAGGTCATAAGAGGGGCAAGGTGTAAGAAATAAGAAAGGAACAGAGATGGAAACGTAGAAGGAGAGAGTGTTTTATATCTATAAAAGGGGTATAATTTTGTATGGAAATGATGAAAGAGAGGGGGAGAAGGGGGGAAAATTAATGTTGGGATGAGGGAAAGTGAGAGAAGAGAAAGGAGGGAGAAGGAAAGGAGATTGTGAAGCAGCGATAGAGAGAGTGATAGCAAGGAAACACAAATTTATTTATTATTCTAGTATTTAACAAAATGAATAGATTAATGTTGAAAGAATTATCTCTAGTAAACATATGAAATCTCTCAGTTATTGACTATTGTTAATTATCATGATATTAATCAATACATAGGTGAAGTCTTTATTCCATCACATTTCACATTATTATAATTTGTCATAATTTTAGCCCTAAGTAGCGTTGGGGGAAGCAACATATATTTGAAGGAAATGCTTTGTACTTGTTTATACTTCCTGTAATGAATACGATGAATCATTGTCATATATACCTGGAGGGCATTTGAATAAACAAGGATTTCAGACTGTCATATCAAAAGGAAATACAAATTAATATGAAGGATTATTATAGATCTCTCTGAAGAGTTGTTTGGTATTTGAGGATCTGGATGATAGGTAAATAGAAGGAGAGAAGTGTGCTTGGAAAATTATATTAATTATTTTCTACAACAGCTGAAGTATAAGAATATATGCATTTCACATGAATGTAATATACATTGGGAAAGTAGTGAAGGGTACTATGCTGTTAAAAGGAAGTCAAACTCGTTGTAAGTCTAATTTAATATACCACCAGGGGGTAAAACTTGGAAGGAAAGAAAGAGAGAGAGAGAGAACAAAAAATTGCCAGTCTTGTTTGGAATTGGTATGACAACTGTGTTTTGAAGAGTTCCAGTAGTAGAGTTCTCAGGACCTCACATGCATCTAATGTGTCTTGGGGTATGGTAGTCGATGATACTGGCGGTAGGTCTACAGTTGTTAAACCCAGTCAGAAGGCACTAAGGCAGTCACCACGATGTTCTTTCATTAGAATTTGAGAAATAGGAGTAAAATAATAATCGGGGTGAAAACTGTTCTGTTTCGAGCCAGAAGGAACTCTGTTAACCCTTTATTGGCCTCCACGGATGACGTTATGTTTTTTTTTTACCAGGGCTGTTTGGACACTATTGCATCACAACCATCTGACAGTACACTCACATTAATTTACTAGGGCATTATGAGAGTTTAGGAGACAAATTAACCTTGGCTTCCATCTTTTTCCCCTTCCTACTGAAGGTGAATTTAGGAACCTTCAAGTGTAGCTGGATGATTATAAGGCCTACACTGTTTCTGTAGACGATTGATCAAGATAACTCTATTGTATCCAATTATTCACTTTTGATGCTGATCTTGTATGTAGGGGCTGATGACCCTAATGACCTAGGGCCTGTCTTCTCTTTGCCCCCCTATGCTACCATCATGCATGTTACCGTTACCCTCCTGTGCCCCTCACTCATTGTGAATTGGTGTTAATCAGTCTTGGCATGTTATGGGCATGGGGTAAGTCATGCCCTCCTTGTCACGACAAAGTCATATCAGTGCCGAGGAGTAGGGATTTATATAATATGAAGAAATGTGAACAGTTTCATGAAAGGTTGTAGGAGAGAGAGAGAGAGAGAGGGGAGAGAGAAAGACAGAGAAGGCCTGTCTTCATCAACTCGAGTTTGCCAGATAACCCGCTATTTTCAGACTTGGGATATTTTCCTGAAGCTCAAAATTGCGTCTTCACCTGACCGATACGCATAACACAAACTAGCTCGGACAGGCAC
This sequence comes from Strongylocentrotus droebachiensis, assembly GCA_035222895.1. Lineage (NCBI taxonomy): Eukaryota > Metazoa > Echinodermata > Echinoidea > Camarodonta > Strongylocentrotidae > Strongylocentrotus > Strongylocentrotus droebachiensis. Next base: position 42,201 of record JAVYIG010008089.1, read on the forward strand.
AATTTTTTTTTGGCAAACTCGAGCTGATGAAGGCAGGCCTAGAGAGAGGGGAAGAGGGGGAGGGGAGAAAGAGAGAGGGAGAGAGACACAGAGAGACAGACAGAAAGAGAAATAGAAAGAGAAACAGAGAGACAGAGATGAAGGAGGGAGGGGGGGGGGGAGGGAGGAACTACAGAGGGGGAGCAGTTACTGCTATGTAGCCTATGTTTGGTAATAAACTAGAATGACATCCTCAACGACCCCCTCAATGAGGGGAACGAGACATTTCAATTCAAAGAGGAAGTTTTTGGCCGCCTCGACCTCCGGAGTGGAAAAGGTCCTTACAAAATTTGTCAATCATTGGCACATCCAACTATGGGAAGAAAGATGGGACGATTCAGATAGTTTGGTAGATCAAAAATTCAAGATTTTAGGTACATGTAGATGCATTCAAATTTAACTTCAATTAAATGGGATTTTAAAGAAATAAACGGAAGTTGTATGTCCATATCAAAAATAAAGCGACGAGGAGAATTGTTATCTCAAATGAAATAGGTAACACCCTTCTGGCTATCTATGATCTGTGGAATAACAGGAGCCGATTTAAAACCTATGGTGCCTTGAAAGCCCTTTTTCAATACAGGTACAAACATTTTCAAGGGTATATCAGTATGAACAAATTCAAAAGATACCGGTAAATGAAAATTCAGTCTTTTAGATGAAAGGTAGAAGAAGGAAGAATTCGTGAAAGAAAGTTGAAATGGAGCAGCAGTTTTAGGACGCAGAGAGGTGAAGATAAGCCAAGTTCACATGGCTGGCGTAAGACGAGGAGGATTGGATGATTCTTAGGAAGTTCACCGATGAAATCATAATTCGATAGCGGAGGTCGACAGAGATTCAGTTTGAAATTGAGGCGTAATTCAATCAGTGGCCGGCCCAAAATTTGGGATATAAGATTACTTCTTTAGTGTTGCCCAAGCACTGGAGGTGTAAAGGTGATAAGGCAATTTATTGACTTCCCAAACATTTTAGTGGTTTATGATTGCAGAGGGAAGCTAATGCAACCGAAATGAATGTTTCCTACGGCGATAACTCACATATATCTGAGCCGAGGTTTTGAAGCCAGACATATTGCCGTTTCCTAGGTTTGCAAGATAAATGCCTTAAATGTCACACTCCCCTGGAATGATGAATGTGAAACGTTACCAACACGTGAAGAGCAAAATGTGTATGAAATTTAAAATGAATGTAAATACTTTATTTATTTTTTCCTGTCCTCTACAGCTTACCATATCTATATCAATGTCTGCTCCTTTTTATTTATTGTCTTTATTAAACTTTTATTTCAACTGTAAATTTATGATATGGGATTAAAGTGGTCAGTTTGGTCATGTGGAATATGCTTTAGTCCATCTGTGTCCTTCAGATTCAGTTACAATTGTACTAGGGACCATGTTCATAGCTTCATTCATTTTAATTTTGTATAACCCTTCATCCAACACCACCTAAGGATTTTAGCCAACCAGCTGTCATTGAACAAGTATCACTACTATTTCTGCTCATGTATAAAATAAATGTGACAATTCATAAGGTTGCTCATTTTTCTTTCATTTTGCTCCTAAAATGGTTGTGACTTTCTTATTCTTGATGGTCTGCTCTGTCTAGAGGACTAAGCAATAATAGGTAGATACATTGATTTATTTAGGTAAATAAGTTCACAAAGGTTATTATTTCGAAATGACATAATTTGTTAGTGATATATGTTTTAATCATGTTTGATCATGTTGCTTGTTGTTACAGTGCATACAGAGATGATGGGGAGTGGACTAGACAACGGCCTCAAATCACCTACCAATACCAACGCCAAGAAGAAGACCAAACCAGAAGAGAGCAAGACGAAAGGAGGAGGAGGAGGTGGTGGAGGAGGCGGTGGCGGTGGAGGAGGAGGATTGATGCTGGATAATGACAGAGAAGATGGAGGTCCACAGTCTGCTAAGAAAGGAGATGCTGCCAATGCCATGAAAAACAAAAAGAGGTTCAAGTATGTTCAATAGGGTCTTATATTCTCTCCCTCCCTCGTCAGTCAACATTTTATTTGATTGTCTACAGAAATTAGTTACTCTATATAATTCTCTATAGGAGTAAGCATTTTTTAATGGAAATCGATACTGGTTCTTAAAGATAATCAGCAGAGGCTTTGTATAAAATGTGTGAATGCTTGCTCGAATTTTCTATTTATTGACTCTTGGTTTTTACGCTACTCGACATGCAACAGGGAAAATCTTCCATTAGAAAAACTGCAAGAAATCGGTTGAGGTGATTTTTCTCCCACTTACTAGGAGAGAATGACTATCATTGTAGGAATATGATCTTGTATAGAAGATTATACTCAATCTTCACAAAGCATGACTGTTCAAAATTCAAACATTAATGTGTTCATCTCCTTGCTGAAAATGATGAGAGGAGGAAAAACTTATTGATGGGACCTGTCACTGGCAGCTTATAGTATTGACACTGTGCTTGGGATCGGGTATCGGATGTAATTGAACGCTGAGAATGACACAAGACTATCAGGGTGATTCTTCTCTTAACCCTCACAGTCTCAACATTCAAAGTGCTATCAACCCCAAAAGCTTCATCTAAAGGGCATTGAAGGACCTACTTGATAGAAACGTTAAACTTGTAGTTTCACGTTCGAGTAATCTTTTATAGCTTGAAGGGATAAGGTTAGGTAAAAGCCAGGTCGAGAGCACCGCAGTAACTTTGATATGTCAGATACATGTATGATAAGAAGGATGGATGGTGTCTAGGGAGTTAAACTAGAGCAGGTTTGGAGGCGCTTGTGTCATCTGCTGACAACCCTCTTGTTGTTAATCCCATCTAATTACCCTGTTATTGCCCCTCTTAATCCCCTGGCTTCCTCTAATGAGACAGAGATGACAGGAAGTCTACTGGATTATGGGTCCTTCCCCTTCCCTTAATCCAAGTCCCCCTCAAAGTTGCTCTAGAAAGTTTGTACTTGTGTGTGGGTTGTAAGGGATGAGGTAATCACCCATTGGGTGCATAAATCACGTATCTGAGTATATAATTTTATAATTTGCCAGCCTAACACATTTCTAGATAAGGTAGCGAACAGTTTGACTGTTTGACCCTTTCTCTAGGTGCCGTATGAAAAGAAATATGCAGAGACTTTTGTTTGTGATTAATAGGTTTAATAGTAGGCTTGTTAGGAACAAGAATGAGTTCAATTCAAATGTTCAAGCATGAAATGTATTGTACATGGTTTGATTTTGTGAACTTCGATTACAGCATGGATATTTATGTAATCTATTTGTTCAATTTTCATGTGAATCTTCCAGAGCATTTATAATGATGAAATGTTTAATCTGCTTCATTCGATTGAATGGGGAATGTAGATACAAATGTGACTAACCCCATGCCCTTGTTTTATCTCATCCAATTCAGAAACGATACAAGAAGTGGTGGTGGTGGTGGCGGCATTGGTGGTGGCGGCATTGGTGGCGGCCTTGGTGGTGGCGGCGGTGGTGGTAGTGCCGCTAGCGCCGCCGGGCAGCTGCTCTCAAGCCTGGGCAAAAGTCTATTGCTCCTCAATCCTGGCTCACCAGAGTTAGTACTTTCTCTCTTCTTTACCTAACACATTGTCAGAGCTTTCCTGACCTAACACCATGTATGTCATAGCAGAGCATGAACTCAAGCGATCTAGCTATGACTTTCAATCAATTCAGTATATGACTTGCTTGCAGGATCCTACAGACCATGTTCTCGCATTTAGGTCATAATGAGTTGGGAGTATTAGTATGATGTAGGCAAAGACAAAACAACCAAGTTTCTTTTAAGGACATCATGAAATTATACACATTATGAATTACATTCATTTTGATGGAGACATATATTTGCTCCTTTAAAATATTAAGTAAAAATCTGTAATTTTAAATACAAGTTTATTGTAGTCCAAGGGAAAGAGATTTATGTGCCAAATAAATGTTTAGTTTGTCTTTCAATAGCAGGGCTACTACAAAAAAAAATTCTCATAAGAAATTATTGACCTACTTATCTAAAAGAAAAAAAAAAGAGATACCTAAGACAAAACAGGAAGGAAGCGATGGAATAAAGAGAGGATTTAAATGAGGCTGGTTGTACTCGTTGACCTGGTAGTGAGGTTTTGTGGTATTGGTTTGCCATGCTCGTCAAAGGCTGATTTGTGCATTAAAACAGAGCCACTGGCAAATAAGATCTATGCCTTCTTCCTCCTTGATCAATTACATATGATTATTACATTAATACCCACATTTAATGAGATGAGCATAATGAGCAAATTGATTTTTCATGCAAGATTTTTGCCCACCCTGGACTGCTGCTAATGAAAATGGCATACAGTGATAGGTTTATCTTGAAAACAGATCATGAAATTAGGTACACACGTCTGTAGGCGGTCGGCCCTTACATTTCAGCTCAAATTGGTCATGATTTGGTCTATATTTCATAAGCTAGGGCATGATGTAGAAAAGCTTGTTGGCTTTTTAAATTTGTGGATCTGACTTCCATATTACCTGGTCTTTTTTTTTTCTTCCCCTTTTTTTCTTCTTTAAGGGTTTACTCCCAAATACACAGTTCGAATGACTGTATCATGCACAATATTAAGGCTTTGGTTATAATTGGAACCACCATTTAGTATATGATAGATATTTAGGACCTAAATACATAGTTCAATTTAAAACCAAAATACTAATTATTTGCAAAATGATGCAAATTGAGTTCTTTTGTTCCTTTCATTTAGATTACTAATTAAAAAATATCCATAGAATGAGCGTTTTATTGTAGATAATCAGTTACCCTCATAAGGCCTTCTCTACAAAATTGCCTTTGTTCTGTTATTGCACTGCCTACAAATTAATTTTGTTTGAGAATAAATTGTTTCATTTATCATTCAAATGATGTAAATATGTATTTTTACAAATATTATGTTATGTTATCTAATGGGCAGTATTATCCCAATTAGTAGATACAAACTGAAATTCACGAAGGTCTTTTTATTTCTTGTTTTTGTAGGAGTGAGTCAGACGACGAAGGGCTCTCACCGGAGCAGAAGGTGGTGAAGGAGAAAGAGCGTCGTCATGCCAACAATGCACGGGAGCGCATCCGCGTTCGGGACATCAACGAAGCATTCAAAGAACTGGGTAGGATGTGTCAGTTACACCTCAAGCAGGATAAGGCCCAAACCAAGCTCACCATACTACATTCAGCAGTCTCAGTCATCACTACCTTGGAGCATCAAGTTAGAGGTAAGTTTCCTCCTCCTCCAACCCAAACCCAAAATGGTTTTCATTTAAAGCCCATCTGTACTAGTTTATAGGAGGGATTAGACCACCCTGCAAGGTCACTGGACAGGTGGTTATCTCATCAACTCAGCTCTCTATTAACATAAGAAAAAGAGGATCATGGGGGACCAATGATCACCAATTAGGCATTGTTTCTATATAGAGGGAGCAATTTGCTACAGGAAGTACAGTGAGGCTTTAAAAAATCTGACTATTCCCTAAAAACTACATTTCAACAAATTTGTATGTGCTTTTCGTGGATGATGCAGGTCATGTACTGTTGAAGGTATGTATTGTAGAAAGTCTTTAACAATCAAATATTATTTGTGTTATGTACTGTTATGGGTAAACCTGTGCAAGCTGTTGGACTCTGGAGTTCATCATCCATGATTTGGAGATCTAAAAATTAATTGTTTTCAGAAAAAGTTTTTATTTTGATGAAATAAATCAAGTTTTTCATATATTCATCTATCTTTGCTCAAATGCTATTTATTTGTTCAGTTTCAAAGCATGTTCTTAAGCAGCCGAACTAATTGGTTGTATGTCTCTGTGCTATTAAACAGAACGTAACCTGAACCCCAAAGCAGCGTGCCTTAAGCGGCGAGAAGAAGAGAAAGTGGAAGAGATGCCTAACAGAGGGTCTCTTGGAGGACCAGGTCCTGGTTCTGATCCCTTGGTCTCACAGTCTGGACTAGCAGGTAGGTAAGTCTCTGTTTCTCTCAGAACACCCTCTTGCTTTAACACAGCAAGCAGGCTAGCTCTGATGGTTGCAACGAGACTCTTAGGTTAGCAATATTCTCTAAATGGTGGATGGGAATTCCAGTTCAGTCATAAACAGCAGCATTTCTTGTATAATCTTTGTTTTTGTTTGTAGAATAAAGTTAAAAACATATTTTTTCGCATGCCCCATTTTGGAATGAACTATTTGTAAAGTGTCAAGTAGAGGTACAGTCAGTTTTGAAGTACAAAGGAAATACAAGAGGCAGATTCAAGTCAATACTTGCAATTGTTTTGGCAAATAGAACAAACTGTTGTGGCTTGAGGTGGAGGATGTGTTCTGTCACTTTGAATCTTTCTCTGGCCTTTTTTTGAAGTTTGGCTGTTACATCTATGTTCAGGGGTAATCGTTTTGGTTCCAAATATTTCTGACCTGGCTGTAGTACATGGAAGTGACAAGTTACAGGAAGAAATCGTTTAAGAGTTAACCCGATGAAAAACAGCTCTGCAGCATGGTGTGTCTTTGTCTGCAGTTCAGGGTGAAACTCGGGCTAGAAACCCTATGATTGTACAGGCTGATCCTGCCATGACCAATAAACGCTAAGCCGGCTACACCAAGTCATTACTGAAAGAGACGGGTCAGGAAACAACGCCCCTTGAATTCGGTTCCAATTGCCCCACGTCAATTCCCATGAGGTGTGCAGACGCGAGCCACTGTGACTGGGCGAGGAGCGCATAACCCCAAAGACCTACCCACGAAAAGTGCTGTTTAATCGCAAGTGGGGAGACCAAGATTTGATCCTCATCCTGTTTTGAAGGGCAGTTTGTTTTCTGCTCGTAATATTTTGCTGAGGAAACTTAACAAGTAATATCGGTTATCATAGTGTTAAATTGATGCCTTTCCTGTTGAGGCCCTTTTCTTTTCCTTGGAGGATTCGCGGGTTGTCAATATTTGGGAGCGGAGTGACAAACGAAATCCGATGTGAGCTAGTTTTCTTGTTAGTGTGACCCTGAGCCGTGAAATCTAACACCATAACCTCAAACTTATTGGCTGGGTAAAAAGGGAGTCGATATGTGTAACTTTTGCGCGTTGGTGATGGCTTATCATTATTGGCTTGCGGTGTGGTCTTGTGGCTAGGGTTATTGAGTCAAGTGTCATTAGAATCAAGCAAGATGTCTAGATGCAAGGCCTAGATGACTAGAGCCTTCATTAAATCTTCTAACATATTCAGATTATGAAAAGCCCTTGTTTATGGAAGAAACAAAAAATCAAAAAAAGAAAACTGGGGCTAACCTTTACAGGTCAATGTTGCGATGTTACAGATATAAAGAAAATTGAGCAATATCATTTATACATTTACTGTATTTTGTTTTATATGCATCCTGTTCAAATGGCAGCATATTCATCTTATTGGTACACTTTGTATGTTTTGGAATAAGGGAATGTAGAAAGATAAAGTTTTTTTCAGCCCTCCTTGGTTGCTGACAGGGCTACAATAGCCTCATTTCCATTCACGTACTTCACTTGTATTAAATGCGAACCAGAATTTATCATGTTGCTCCTGGTCAACACTTGTGATTGCCTGTATTCGGAAGAGCCACAATACTTTGACCATCAGGGTTCCACAGCAACCCTTGGTGCCTCATCTGTCCCTATCCGTAGCTTTATTGACTTTTTTCCTTTCTTAACTCTGTCTTCGAACTCAACTGTTACTCTGATGTAAAGGCAGTTATTTAATGAATCAAATGTACCAGTGTATAGTTTTCCTAACATGTAATCGGTACAGAAAATTGCATTATTAATTTCTCTTAAGTAAATTACAGCCTCTTCACACGTCTCTGAGTTTCAGATACTGGAATAAATTATATATATTGCAAGAAAATCATGGCCTGTTAAGTTTATCCCTCTATTTTATTGATTTACTCCTTAGGCAATAACCTCCATGGTCGGGGAATGCAGTCCTGTTTGGGGCAGTCATCGGGTCAACCAGGAGGCTACGCCAACCATCTTTATGACAACTCCATGTCCCATGGCGCCCCCCATCAGACCAATCTGGGCTCTATGGGAGGGGGACACATGTCAGCCATGGACCTCAACCCTTCCCCATCGTCTATGGGAGGTGGAGATCACATATCCAAGAGCGGTCTCTCGCACCTATCGCACTCGAATGCCCAGCCGTTAGAGCCACTCACGCCGGAGGATAATGACAGTATTGCTGTACAGTAACGGCCGGCCACTCACTCGTTTGTGAGTCTGCCGCTACAGACCCCGCCCGACCGACGGGCGGAGCATCACTCTTTATCTTACTGTGACTAGAATAAAGTGAGCTCACCCTTGACCAAGGATACATGAAAGCAGTTACAAAAACAAGACCAAGTCGTCTTGTTTCAGACTGCCAACAACTTTCACTGACTTTGTTCTGATGTCCTTGATCTGCGCGGGTCTGTACCAGTAGACCACATCTATGTATTGCAGCCGTGCAGCTTTATCGAAAAGTCTATTAATTATATATGCCTGTAATGTACATTGATGAAGTCATTAACTTGATTGGAAAACACCTCTTCTATATTTGTGAAGGAGAGAATTTTTTGTATAAGAAAAATGAATTGTTTTCCTGTCTCTCCTTGTCATTGTAAAGTATCATGATTGAAGAGAAGGATAGATTGTAATGTTGCGTTTCACGTCGTCAGTGAAACCTTGGTAAAAGAGATGTTAATGGGTAGTGCAGATATCCGGTGAAGGTACTAAGCTTTTTTTGGATGAAGACACGACAGGATACCTTTCTAAATTTTCAGATGGCTTTTATTTTTAAAGCCCTGAAACATGTGTGCAGATATCATTTCATAGTATTTGGGTTTCTTCTTTTTGTTCTCTTGTATGTTTCATAATAGGAGTACATTTGCCATCATACCTTGTTATTCACTGTAAAGTTGTAAAAAGTTTCCAGGAAAAAAAAAATATGAAAAAAAAACAACAAGGTGTAGTGACGGCAGATTTATTTCTGCATCCAGCTTTATCTGGATCAGCTGTATCATTTTTTTGTAAAATAATATTTTATTTCTTCTGTGTCTGGGTAATCACATTTGTTATATTAAATGTTTCACTGCACAATAGTAGTCACTTAAACCCCCCATTCAGTTTCCCCTTTTGAAATGTTTCGGTGCTCATTATTTGTTTTCCGTTGCCTAGTCTCAATGTACTATCAACCATTTCTTTCTCAAGAGGGTATACGTTTTGTCATTTATTCTCTCTTTTATCATTACGTTTGTGTTTGTTAGGTCAGCATTGCTATGTTGTTGCTCATTTAAACTTTTTTTTGTTCAACAGACGGTGCAATCTTGTTTTAAAAAACACATGGTTCTAACTTAAACTCAAAAATTTGGTGGTAAATGAATGATGTTGCTATCCTGAGTGCATTGATCTTCTTCCCTGCCCATGAATTCATAATAACTGCCATAGCTCTCACGCTGCTTCTCATATCCAGTCTAAATTTCTCCTGGTTTGGCTGCCAACTGTAATGCTTACTTAGGATAGCAACTCACTCCTAAAAAGAGGGCCAGTCAAAATGCTGAGGTCACCAAAGGTCACAACATGATAGTCACATGATGGCACACAATAGTCACATGATCCATAAGTTTGGTCACATGATCAAATCTAAAGCCGTATTGAGTTTCACAAGTTAACAAATGTAGAGGCTCAGAAATAAAGATTGGAATCAATAATTGTGGTTGACAAACTTTGGCAGAAATGCTTAGAGTGTTCAAAATAGAATACTTTAAAACAAATATTTAAAGAGAGGGATAAAGAAAGAGAAGAATGTCAAAAGTCAAAACCTTGACCTCCTGTTAATCTACCATTATGTTGGACAAACTTCTCCTTTCTAATACGAATAAATTAGAAATGAGGTAATTAGGCAGTGTACATTGTTTGACTTAATCATTATGAAGTTATATAATGCAGTTTAATTAATTTACATGTCATTTAGTGAATAATCACTTTTTCATTGACCCTAATTTTATATTTAAATTATTTAAAGATATGATCATGTACCTTTATAAGGCATTTTAATTAATTTACATGTCATCTTAGTGAATAATGACTTTTTCATTGACCCTCATTTTATATTTAAATTATTCAAAGATATGGTTATGTATCTTGAGAGAAAGTGCTATTTCAATCATTGAGAATAATTCAGCTCGAGTAGTAGCCTTTTTACATCCCAAATAATTGAGTTACATTGTCCAGTATTGCTTTCTTTTCAAGTTGTATTTATGATTTCAGTGGTATATTTGTTTATTTGTCTACTGTTCAAATTTGGTTGTCATATCAGGAGGAAGTTCATACCAGGGTCTACCCGTTGTCCAGGATTCCAAAAACATTTTCAAAGTCTATATTTACCATAAGAATGGTATAAATTTCTCCTGACATACACTTTGAAGCATGAGCACTTAATCTGCTTTCCTAGAAACTCTTCTGAAGACACCAATATTGCCATTAAAAGTAGAAATAAAACCCCTTTTACATTTTTACTTTACGACCCTTTATTCATGATCACTGTTCATAATTCTGTTTCCGAGAGGCCTTTTGCTACATCCAGATAAATGCACCAAGTTTGTCACAAGATGTTTGATTCATTGGTACTCATGAAATATGTGACTAAAAATATTTGAAACCATTGCTCCAATTTATTAACATAAAAACTACCCTCTCTTTGCCTTGCTTTGCAATGGTTTTTTATTTTTTATTTTATAGATTAATTCTCAAAATTTGCAATTTATCTCAATAATTTTGATACAATCATCTCATGAAATTGACAAATCACATTCCATATGATATGTCCATGCATTCAATGCATAATGATTTCACTTGCATATTTATGAGATTGATTTTTTAATTAATATTATTGTTCATAAGTGTTATATTGTTTTATCAATGTGATAACACTATAAGTTATAATTGATTTATAATTAATTTGCTTTTACTCAATTCTATTTGGGATAAGCCTGAAAGTATTATGATTGTACAGACATGTATTTCTTAGAGGGGAAACAAACGGTGCAGTTTTCTAAATCTCAAGGGTCCATCATAAAAATGCTCAGTTCTCTCTTCTTTTTATTACCTTTTTCTTTTTTGCTGCAAAGGGGAAAGGAACCTCCAGTAGTTAGTAGCTACATTGATTAATAAGTGTAGATTATGACATGAGTGATTTTTTGCTAAGATGCTTGTGTATGTATTACAACTGTAAATGTTGTAGATTATTGTTTCATTTAGACGATGAATGACTTACGATGAGAAATTTCTTCTGTCTCCCTATCTCATTAAGAGAGAGAAAGAGAGAGAGAGAGATAAAGATAGAGGAGACAGATGATGTCAATTTGGAATATATTTTGTGACTCTAACCCGAGAAGGGGTTAACTTATTTATGACCAGGTAAATGAAGAGATAGGCACACTCTAAATCAAGGTTTCGGGAATTTTGTTCTTGCTCTGTCCTGTCACTTTTGTAGAAATGTGCTTTCTTCTTATGTGTTGTTAATTGCTCTTCTTTTTATCTCCTTCGTTGTGTTTTAAGTTTTAAAACATGTTAGATGCTTCTTCTCTCTCGCTATCTTGGATTATGACACTTTCAAGCTATGAAGAATAAGCCATGTTGGCTGGTAAAGAAAGGAAAGGGCCATTTTTTATATCATTATTGATAAATGATTTCATATTGGTGAATGAATGGCCAAGCAATTTTGATTTTTATGTTTTTAACATGGTAGTAATCTGTAGAATCTAGTAGATATTTTTGTAGATGATTAATTTTTATTTCTCTATCTGTCTCTCTATATGAGGAATAACCATATTATTTGTGCTTTCCATTGTCAAATTCACCCCTCATATCTTTCAGATAAAAGATGGCCAGATCTTTCAATTCATGTAATGTCCATATCATTCAGATATTCACACAATTAACAGCATCCATGTGAAAGGGGAATAAGATTCTGAAAAAGCTGTCATCAAATTCTTTTTATGAAAAACAATGAATTTGTGCAAAGATAAAATCTTTTAAGTGTAAAGCACTTAATGTGAAGCAGGTTATCTAATTAATCAATCCATATTATCTTTAAAACGGTAACTCGAAATCAATTGCCAAATATTTAGAACATCTCAGATTATCACTGTCAACAGAAAAGAGTTTAGTTTACCAAGTAAAGTAAAGGGTGAGTAATTAATTTCCTTCATAAATAATTGTAATACTTTTCACATTTTCTCCATCACATTGCAGTTATAAGCAACGTACGTGTAGACAATTTAATTGGCCTGGATCCCATCAAGGCTCAGTACTTAAAAACTACTGCATACACACAGAAAAATAACTGGTCAGCCTCTTGTTTTTGAAACATTTTTTTATATTAATCAATGCCATCAAAAATATGTCTGGATTTGAAACTTCCATTTTACAGAAGGATTGGCCCCAACTTCTGTGAGCCTGTATTCTACCCCAACTATTATTCCTCCTGTAAATTTTAAATAATATTTCATGATTTCCTTTTTTTTTAACTCTTTTATTTTTTAGTCTTTTAAGAAGAATCTGTCTGTTTGGTATCAACCCAGCATCTTTCAAATGTATATATGCTTCTCGTTTAGGAAATAAATGTGCCATCTCTTTTTACCTACCCTGAATGCTTGACATGGTTTATTTCATTTGATAAAATATGTATAAGAGAGAGAGAGAGAGAGAGAGAGAGAGAGAGAGAGAGAGTCTGTTGGTCATGAGAGAAGAAGAATAACAGGCAAGACCCTTCAATAAATTTCTTGTATGTTGGGTTGAGACAGCGTATTTGTAGGATTTTTGCTCAGGCCCCTTGTTTAAGTTACACAACTGATGGGGTGGGGGATCTGGAGTGATTGTGGAGAGACGAAAGAGACTTAGTGAGAGTTGGAAAAGGGCAGTTGTATATTGAGAGAGAAAGAGGGGCAGACAGATATAAAGAGTGAGAGAGGGAGAGAAAGAGGGAGACAAATACGAAGCGTGTGAGAGAGAGAGAGAGAGAGGCAGACAGAGAGAGAGAAAGAGGAAGACAGATATAAAGAGGGAGACAGATACAAAGAGTGTGTGAGAGAGATAGAGGGAGACCTACAGATACAGAGACTCAGAGTGTGAGAGGGAGGGAGAGAGAGATGGGGAGACAGAGACAGACAGATGGAGAATCATGGGGAATGGTAGATTTATTTTAAAATGCACAACGGAATACAAGATTTTGTTTTAAAAAATCTGTCCACTTACAATGATAAACCAGACCAGACCAGACCAGATAACAGATTGATTCAAAATATCTTTTATTGGTGCATCTGCTTGGTCTTAAATCAAATGAACGACTATTTCTTTTTCTTTAACCAGTATTGGCTTTGAAAATTATGAGACGACCATATAGGCCAACTCTTACCTTCTTTAAATACTTTTCGTTTGAGTCCCAAAAGGTCATCTATGAATTATAAGTTTGGAAACAATTTCTTCTGCAAGATATTCATAATTGTGTGAATTGAGGGATAAATCCTAAAACTGGAGACTAAGAATTTCTTGAAAATACAGGTATTCTATAGCAAACTTTCAGGGGTTGAGTGTTTTTGTGTTCTACTTTATACAAGGGTGTATTAAGCGGGACTGCACTAAATATAGATTCGGGCATAATCAAATCAATGAATGATTTTTTTTTTTTTACAAATCAGTCGGCATTTCATCAAGACTAATAGTATTTTCAATTCTAAATAAAGCATAAAACACTGATCACAAGATATCTAACATGTTACAATGGATAATACTGCATGTGCGACGTACACATATAAATACAGAATCAAACTATGGTATCCAAACTGTACAGTACTGAGTAGAAGTACAAATAACAAACAAAATGCTTCATAAAACAAAAATGAGTGAGGTAGCTTGAACATTACTGGTAAATACCACCACCATCCATTTGCATCCACTTTATAACATCAGAAAGAATTGATGTCAGAAGAACTTTGTGCATTGTCTGTATTTTAGGAGTACCACGATGTAATAAAAAAGGACTATGCCTGTATTATTTATTATATCTAATGCATATAGATCACCTTTACATTCGATTGGCCAATTGCACATTGCAGGCACATTTTAAACAACTAAAGATTGTCATTTAGATCCATCCACATCACTAAACATTTTAACGTCTGGGTACGTATTCTCTGGATCGTGAGCAAGGGCCTCAATTCTTAACCTCAAATCAAAAATAAAAATTCCATTTTCTGTGAAAATAAAAATCATGGTTTTATATGAAGTAGTTTTAATAATTCCTTTCATGAAATGGAACGCTCAGGTACCAACATTGTCAATTGCAGAGGCACCACCTGTCACCCTCATGAAAAAGATGTAATTTCCCAGCTATTAAACTAGTAAATGTAAAATGTCTTTTTTTTTTTTAATCTTGAAAGTTTTTTTTTGTCAGAACATCAACATAAAAAATACAAAACAATGCTGCTGTTTTACACATTTACAATTTCAACTTTAAAAAGATAGTGTAATTTATTTTAACACAATATATAATCTGACATTTATTCATTTTATGACGAAACATAAGACATCACAAGACACAACATGAAAATGAAAATCTGTGTTTCTTTAAAAACTTTGAGCAGAAAGGTTATTTTACACATTACAAAACACAATAAAACCTACTGATATATTGCCACTTTGTCATATGCTTCTCAATTTTGTTTTTCTCCTCTTTGCAATAAATTCCTCAGTGGACTTGTATGACACAATATAATATATAAAATGTTTCAGTCTGGGACTGACATATAGATATTTACATCGCAAAATAAAATGTTCGCCAAGTAATGTGAGAAAATGAAATGCCAAAGAGGCTTGAGACTTGACTTCTAGGTTCATTAATTCCAAACAAAATCTTGTCACACACAAAAAAAAGCAAGTAGGGCAACTCCAAGTTGAAATTGAAAAGTGCATTCCAGAAAGCAATTGTTTTCAGACATGTGAAAAATAAATGATTATTGTCTCAGGTGACAAAGTGCAGAATGAGCTGAGTTAATCATTTTGTTTCCTATACATGCTAGCCATTCATTACTTAGCACCAACCAAATTGTTCAAAATTTTAAATTGCGAAATTGCGTAAGTCTGGAGTCAATAGCAACACTTGCTGGAAGGGTGAATAAATAAAAACACTTTTTGCTCAACCAAATATCTCATAGATCATTTCATCAGACACATTGTAATCACACACATTATCATCACACCCATTATCATCACACACATTACATAGATAAGTGTAGGAAGAAAACTTCATGGTATTAGCACCTTTCAATTGGAGCATAACATTGGAAAACATCACTTATAGTGTACTATTTTGTTTCGTATTTAAGTAGTTCCCTGTCATAATGATACATATTTAAAATATGATCTGCAAAAATAACTTCTGTAAAGAGATTTTGCAAGTCCAGATACACTCTCAATTAATATAAAAGCGATTTGGGCATACCCTACTGGACCCACTCCTGTTCCCTGCTTGCATAAAATAAGGCCCCGCACAGAGTCCAAGTTTGGTTTTTTAAGAGTAATTTTATACATTCCAGTTATAAACAAATGATATTTTTAGGTGGTTGGTACAAGTTAACATCAGAAGTTTCAACGTAATGAAATCATAAGTATATATTACAAAAATTATACTGAATTAAATTTCTGAATTAAACTACCCTTGCAAAGAAAAATGATCTAGCTTGGTTGATCACTGCGCATGAAGACCTGGGCTGATTAGACACATGATTATACTACACACAAAAATATCTCACTAGCCACTGCCAAAAGACAGAGAAAATAAGAATATATTATATTATTCTATTATTAAATTATACATATCATTATGTATTATATATATTATTTCTGGCTAAGTACCATTAAACTTCATGGAACAAGGTTATCCCCATAATACTTTCATTATATGCAAATTGAATCAAACCTACAGACAATCCTTATCATTTTGATCTTGAACTTGAACTAGTATTAACATCAAGTCTTGCCATTGCAAATTTTAAAATGATTTTTTGTTTAAATTTGAAACACAGCATTCTTGAAATCTTGAGAATACTGCCACTTCTATACAGCCAGTATCTAAGGTGAATCATTTACCCTTCTCCACGATGAAAGACCTACTTAATTCTCTTTGCGAATATTTTGATTTGCTTTGTCAGCATAGATCATGGCAGTGAAAGGCTCTTCAAAATGTAGAGCTATTAGATACATAGCGCCTATCAATGCAGACAGTAACATACCAGCTGGACTAGCCGCCCTGTAAAAGAGATACAAAACAAAAACATCTTCAAAATGCCTGTCTTAGAAAGGGGTACAGTTTTTGATCTAAATTAATTGTAATATTTGAAATCCTCTAGTGTATTGCTTTCGAATATATTCAAGATATCAAATCTTTAAGGTATTAATCAACCCTTAACATCATTTTCCCCCCTTTTTTTCTAGATCATTATTTGACTGGATTCAAATTGATCAGGGGGTGTTTCACAAAGATCCTAAGTTGAACTTATCTCCAAGTTGGACCTAACAATTATGGAAAGCCATTAGCATCTTTGAAAATATTTTGGAAAAGTTATTCTAAAATGTTGATTCAAATCATTCATATTTTCTATCATCAAGGAGATTTCATGTTCTTGGGGTAGAATTTATGAAAGGTCTGAAAATAATAGAATTTTTGCTTTTGAATATATTTTATTTTAAGGCTACAAATGCATGGCTCATCTCCATAATTTTTAAGTCCAACTTAGAGTTAAGTTTGACTTGGGTTCTTTGTGGAACACCCCCTGAATAAGTAGTTATTTCATAAATTGAAATTTAACGACATGGAATAATATCTGTGTTTGAACACAAGGGAAATCAAATGACAAGGACAGAAAGATCAAACACCAACAATTTTTTGTTGTAATATCAAATTATGTTTTTATGACTACCTGCAAATGCAGGTAGTCATAAAAACATAATTTGATATTACATATCTATCTATCTATACATATCTTTTTTTTAACAGAAAGTTTATTTATTAATACAAGCAACAGGCTATACCAGGTGATTTATCCAGAGAGTAATACAAGAGAACTTACACAAGTGAAGCTCCTACATACTCCAGAGTTGAGCCCAGATACATGGGATTGTTGAAGACATTGAATGGGAAAGATGTGACCCGCTCCTCCATCAGAATATCAAAAGAATCGGCTAGTTTAAAGAAGAAAGAAAAGACAGGACACAGACAATATGAATCACCTAAACTATGATACCTTATACTGCTATTACATATATATTCCCATTTCCTACATCAACCTTTAATCTTTCCAACCTCCATTTCTAAAATGTTATTGTACTTAAATATCAGTTCATAAAAGCTACTTGTGTAATTTTAACCCATCTTTCAATACAGTTATTATTATAATGAGATGGTGTTTATTCAGAGTTTGATCTTACATATCTATTTTTGTGTCTCTTTCTTTTCTTTATAATGTATTTTTTTTAACATCATTCTTCCTCTCTTTTCAGTATAAGACGAATTTGATTTTTTTTTAAAAATCAACCGTCTAGTATTCAATATTTTCACATTCCTTTTAGTTTTTTCAATGCAAATATGCGGGTATGTAATCTTCAATAAGTAATAGCTAATATTACAATCTCTCTCTATCTCTTTCCCTCTCCCCCCTCTCTCTCTCTCTCTCTCTTTCCCTCTCTCTTTCCCCCTCTCTCCCTCTATATCTTTCTCTTTTCCCTTCTCTCTCTCTCTGTCTATTTTTCTCTATTTCTCCCCCCCCCCCCCCTCTCTCTCTCTTTTTCCCCTCTCTCTCTCTCTCTAGCTCTCTCCATGTCTCCTTCCATCTCTCCCTCTCTCCCTTCCTCCCTACCTCTTTCCACTCCCTCTTTATGTGTAAACAAACACACATATTATCTTGAGTTAATAGCCTTCATTTCTCCAAGGTCACTCCGAACTTCTGGAACACTCTACAATAAACTCACCAAAACCATATCCATAGAAGTTGAGAGCAACAACGGCCCAAGTAGCCATGACGACTCCAGATGCTGTCAGGGCCTGTCCTATCGTCCTGATCACCATATGATCCAAAAGAGGCCATGATTCCTGAGGAGTCACCGCATGGTAGAAACTAATTCAAGAATATTCATGAAACAAACACTCGTCAAAATAATTCATATACTTAATTGAGCCTTGTGTACAAACTAATATACATGTTATAGCATTTTTCAAATGTCAGGGATTTCACTCTTTATTGACTAATAATTAAAAAAAATGAAAATGAATGGTAGTTTCATATCAAATAAGATTATATCTGTGTATTTCTAATGCTTACAACTTTCTGCTTAACCAAAATAGTGTGCATCCACATTTAGCAGAACAGCACCACATGTACGCTGGCTAACCCTCTTCTGCCAGCCACATGAAATACTTCTCCAAACATTATCCTTCCTCTGAAGAGGTTAAAGGCAATGGAATTTTTTTTTCTTCATTGAATTAAATTTCTACATTGTGGTCATTAATATTAACAAAACTTAACAATTCATATTCTAGATTCTTGTCGACGTCTTTAATTATCAATCTTATTCATGTTTTATCAAACATCTCTACCTGTGCTATAATTAACAAAAGGGAAAAAAGATGCAATACGTTTTACTCTGCACTAATCATAATTTTAAGCAGCAAGAAGAATGATAATTTTAACTTTATTTCTTACGTATGAAATCTGAGCACAGCCAAGATGGCGATGATAATGTGAAGAATGATTTTAGCTATATTTCTTACGTGTTGAATCTGAACAGAGCTAAGATTGCAATGATACAACAGAAGACTGAGCAGGCTATCTTCTTGGATCCGAAGAGCCTTGTTAGAAACGTGGTCCTATACTCATAGCGAGAAGCCTGATGGGAATAAAGAAAACCCAAAATAGCAACCATAGATAATGCATTAAAGAACATCAGCATAGATTTCACAAAAAGGAAAGAACTATTTAAATTTGCTTGATATTACTTATAGAAAAACCTGTCCTTGTTCGAATCAGATCCAATTTATCTTTATATTTTATATTTTTACTATGAACTTGAACAAATTTATATCATGTAACGTCTGATTTTGCACGTATTTATTGTATTGTAATGTTTTTATTAATTTGTAAAAAGTCACACAATTCAGCCTTCGGGCTGTGAGATGATTTTCAATAAAACAAACCATTTTTTATTTGAATTGTATTCATTCTAATGACAGCATAGTTTATATACACCACACATATCTGACTATGTGAAATATCAAGAGGGAAAGATTGATTAATTTCTTTTAAAAAGAAATAAAGGATATATGTGAATGATTGAAGTGTTAACATGAGTAGTTTTCATTTAATTGTTGATGAGAGATTATTAAAATACAGGCCAAATGTGTAGAGCGATGTGTGCAGCACTTCATTACTGTAAAGAGAATGCACTATTACAAATGCCTTTGAGATTGGATCGGATGGAGAGGGTTATCATGAACTTAAATACAAAAAGGAAGAAAAAAAATCTTCACTGGATTACTTTTTTCATTTATTGCAGTAATGTCAGTGATTTTCGTTCTGAAAAATCTATTCTAAAGCCGCTCTAGATTGCCTTTTACTGATTTCAAGATATTTGAAAAATGACAAATTGCATAAAGAATGGTAATGCCTTTTATTTCTCTTTCTCCTTAACCACCTAATTGCTTAGGAGATCTTTAAAGCAAAAATGATATCCCTAAAAATCATTTCCACACCGAGTCATGAAAGAGTATGTCGCCCTCTTCAAATAATATAAGACTCACATGTCACACTACACTCCAATGACTTCAATAAGTGAAATGCTCAAAATCGTTTTTAGGAAAAAATTCAGTACAAATTTATTCATATCGTTCATCATCTGAAATGGAAGTACATGCAAATAATTTGATTTTCATACATTTCATAATACAAACAAATTCATCTTTAAAGATTGTGTAGTCTGCATACATTCCATTAGACCATTTATTCCTCTCCAATTTTGTTTACGGTAAACATATCATTTACATTTTCAGTGCACTTACTATCCAGTTGGTACTAAATATCTCAGCTTGATATAACCATACATTCCTCATTCCAGCTTCATTATCAATTTTACTACATCAAATGAATGTATTACTGGATGAAAGCACAAAGACAATTATTTTCTACATGTATATCAGAAAACCAATACCATATGTGTATAAATACAAAAATATGCAATAGTTGCTGAAATTCAATAATAAATGTTTCTCGTCATTGCGTAACATAATTTCAACAACATATCTCAAACTGTGTAATTTCACACACAAATTCTGTTATCCTTTGTTCTCCATTATATTGAAAAGTTCGGTAGAAAAAAATTTCATCTAACTGGTGATTAAACTTGTGATGAAACTTGTGATAAAGTTATTTGTACACAATCAAAGGATTTACTTTCAAAGGGAATCAATGTCAAATCTGCAGTATGTTTTGCAAACTTTGTCAAAGAGCCATTTTGAAAAGAGTTCTTGATGCTAGAGTGCAACTTCTAAGTGAACAGAGGTCATACCTATAATATGCATAAAATGCGACGAATCCACAAAACAAGACTTAGTAGGTCAATGTATTCCCTCTTAAATAATATCCCACTCTACCAGCAGTAGTTCCATCTATAACAATGTAAGCTTATCAAAATACAGACAACTGGGCATATTGGGTTAGGAAAAATGTTTCCCCACATGTTGGAAAAGCTTATAACAGCTATTAAAAGCATTGATCTAGAACAAAATACTTGACAAGATCAACAGCCAGGCAATTCATGAAATTAGATCTGTTTTATGTTGTAAGATTGATAAGAATATTGGAACTACAACCCAACAATCAAAACGACATCATGCAAAAGGTATGATTGAGAGTGCAATGTGGAAAGAATATTTCACCCAAATTGCAGGGGAATGTTTCAAACAAATACACATACATCGTTCTGGTAACTCAAAAAGAACTTAAGTACCGGTAGCCACATTTGCAGCTTAATTAAATTTAAAAAAAACTGTGTTACCTAAAATGAAAAAGGTTTTGATCTATTTGAATTGATTCACTGCATTAATTTAATAAAAACATGCAAAGTCAAATAATACAATAAAATTAAGATTTCTTACAAATAAGGATAAGACAATCAATGGAAGATACACCAAAGGAAATTATGAAGTGGTTGGATCGTGAAAAAGTTACAGACCGTATAAGTAGATGATCCTATACAAAATACAAAAGCTAACACAAAAAATGAGACAAAGAAATAACACAATAGTAAATACAAACATAAAAAAGGCAGTTGTCAATTGTTCAAAGCTTTGGCATCAGGTGAAGTTTTAGATTATGCTTAAAACTGCACACTGTTTAATTTTTTTGGTACTTTGTTCCAGATAGTGGGTCCTTTACATTAATAAAGATATTATTTGAAAAGAAAAATGCCATCTATTTCAAGAGTGTCTGTTGAAATGCTGGTATTATATCTATGATTATCTTTGTTGCTCTGAAAGGTCTTACAAAAAATGTTTATTACAGGTTATGATAAAATGAATACATAAAAACACAAATACAAAATACAAAATACAAACACAAAAGTTGAAAATCATGTAATAATGAAATTGGGAGGATATTCTATTTCAAGAATGTTGCTCAAACAAAAAAATCCTTTAAAAATAATCACTAAACCTCTCAGCGAGTTCTTTAGAATCACTTATAATTGAAATGTTATACTAAAACACAAAGGCACTTTTCTGATATTTCCTTCTTTGAAGAACATTGTTAATAGTTCTCCAAGTTTTAGTCATGTTTTCTTTAAACGAATCTTTGAAAAATTTACATTTCCTCTGGTATTACATACACCAGTATCATGTTTGTGTAAAAATGACGAATTTTGTTGTGAAATTCTTTTTGTGTTCTGTATGGTTTATGATTTTACTTATGAATGGTTTCATTTGAGTAAAAAAACAAGTACTATAAATATGAGAAGAAACCTTTGTGAATTTCTTATATACCAGGCTTGGTTACTAGCTTGCAAATCAGTTGAAGAGAGATCTTCAAGAAAACAGGTGATATTTACATCATTCATTTGATGTCTACAAACAGCTGATTGTTCTTCATAAAAAGCTTTGAAATCAAAGATTACAAATATAGGTAACAGAGCGCATACTTCTCATATGAGATTACGCTTAGAACCAGCACTTATTTATTGTTCAAATGTAGACAGTGTGCATTAATATAACTACAGCACAAAATGGTAGACCTATAAATTAAAATCCTCTGACAACTAAGAAAATTCATTCAAAACTTCTGAACATGGGATATTGTCTTTACAAATCATGTTTTTGGTTATGCAGTTTAACTGAAGGAACTAATTAATTTTTAATGAACATAAAATAACAAAGATTATTTGTTTTTCTTGCTTTCCTCCAATGCCTTCTCTGCATATATCTTGGATGTAAAAGGTCCTTCAAATCGCATCGCTATGATGTACATGCCAGCGACGACAGCCGTTAAAAAGAGACCTGATGGACTTGCAGACCTGTGCAAGGTACATGGAGAAACGGAAAGGAAAAGAAAAGAAGACGTTGGTTAGTTCAATAGAAAATCAACACCATGAGGATGAAGGGGAAAATATGGAAAAGAAGGGAAAGGAGAACATTACATAGAAGAAAAACACAAAACAAGAGTATAATATATATCAGCATTTGTCCCAGACTGTTAATTTGTACGAGGATAAAGGGGTAAATTATTGTCAACCTGTTGATAAAACAGCATGAAATAATACAAATAAAAAGAATGATATCAAACGGATAATTGAAATATCTGTTAACTTGGCACAGATATTTGATCAACAAAATATCATGAATAGTGTAGACAGCCTCAATCTGAAATATGAAATTTGCAAGAAGGAATATGCACAATTTATCCATTACTGTTAAAGACAATGTTAGTGAGTCATTATATATCAAGTCTGTTGAGCATATTAAAAAGTTGTTTTTCTCTCCCCTAAACAAACTCTCCAATGAATAGCTTCTATGTTTAAACAAAAAACGTTACATTACTGAAACTTGAATAAAGGTGAATATGTTGCACAAATGAAATCGATATACTAATAATCCATCAATGCATTCAAATCTTTAAAATATAAAAAAGGTTGTATTGAAAGAGATACACCTACACATGTACATATAAATATATTTCAGGAACTTAACAATAAAACCATTGTTCAGGATTTTCAGAGATAAAATATGTGAAGAGATCCGAGAGAGACAGTATTGCAGGAAATATCTAATAGCAAATATAATAGCAATATGATATGAAATGAGCATTATGAATTGATTTGTAATTTATACCAAGATACCACAAGTATGTCAACTTACTGAAGAGCTATGCCAAGATGTTCCAGTACAGAACCCCAGTACATAGGATCACCGACAACGTTGAATGGGAAGGATGTCACTTTCTCCTCCATTAAAATACCAAAATAATCACCTGAAAAAAATGGGAAAAAAAATAAAGTATTAAACTACACGCATACCGGTAATGGAATAATTCAAATATATTTCATCTCCAAACTAGTCTCAAATTCTAATGATATAAAAAAGTGTCGTAGTCGAGTGGTTTAAGCACTTGACTTGAAATTTGAAGGTCGTGTTTCGATCCCTGACACAGCACTAATGTCCTTTGGCAAGGCATTAATCTTCATTTGCTACACTCGACCCAGGTGAGGTAAATGGAATTAATTCCTTGAAATACTGGAGCGCTGTAATGGCACCTAGGCTAAAATCGGGGTAATAATAAATGCGCCTCGGGATAGAATTTCTAGATAGAAGGGGCTATAGAAATGCCTATCATAATTATTAAAATTCAACAATTTCACAACATCTGCTAAATACATTTGATAGGAAGGTAATAGCTATGTAATACTGATAGAAAAAGGCAAAGAGGGTGATTACTTCAATATAGAGTCCCATTTGAGTATATATATAATACATATAGAGCTATCATTGATGTATCAAGCTTTATATATTATTATTATGTTGTTTGATTTCAGAGTATGAAATTTCAGGATTTTTTTGTTTTTTTTGTTGTTGGTATTAATTACATTTTGTCATTTCAAAACAACCATCTTATGTATCATTTAAAAAGTCAGAATGATTGGCAGATATCATAGACTATATGATATGACATTTATCAAAATAATTACACTACTCACAGCTAGAATATTTCTTCTTTTGGTTATTGAAAGAACATAATCACATGATTTTTCCTCGCTTATTCATGAAATATTCATATCTGCAGTAGATTCATTAGATAAATGTATATTCCACAGGTTAAAAAATGAAAGATTATTCATGTATATCCTGCTAAGCTGCATTTTTACCTTGTTACTCATGTCTATTTCCTTATCTCTTTTGGTGTTTTATTTTTCTTACCATTTACAAGTGTGTCTGTTTTCCACATTATTGTGTTATTTCTATTTCTGTGTTCATTTTTCTCCCCATCCCCCTCCCTTTCACCCTCCCCCACCCCCAAGCAACTCTCTCTCTCTCTCTCTCTCTCTCTCTCTCTTCCCCTCTCTCCCTACTCCTCCCTCTATCTTAAAATCTATTTCTATCTGTCTCTCCTTTTAATTCCTAACCCTGTGCCTGTGTATCTATCTACTTACCTAGATATGTTCCGTAGAATCCCAAAGCAAAGAAACTAGATATGACAAGAATAATCCCAACAGCTAATAGTCCTGTTCCTATCATCCAGACCAAATCTGTTTCTAGAAGCGCCCATGTGTATTGGGTGCCAATGGCTAGCTGGAATCTGATAAATAAACACAATTTTTCATAAATGTTGATAAATTTGCATCTTTTATATTCTTCATCAGAAAATATATACCTGTAATTTTTTCAAGCATTATAAACCTGCAGTTTGATCAATAAATCATGCGTATTACACAGCTTTGACAGGCTGAATGATACATGGACAGTAAAAATATCATTAAAAAGATAATCATATTAAATAAACAACATCAAATTCATATCTGAATTATAAAGGTAATAATTATGATTTAAAGAAAAGTATATAAATAAATAAATGTACCATTCTTTCTGTATTTTATGAAAAGTCTTAGTTACATCAAATACAAATATTTCATCTACAATACAAAACTAAAAGCCTCCACCCTACCATGAAGTCAGAGACAGATTTAGAAAAGAAGGATTTTTTTTTTCTGTACTGGATTTGAATGAATTGAATTGTTTTTCATTCCTTTATCTGAATTTCACATTTTTACATCTGCATGAGCATAGTGGTTCATTAAAAGGATCATTTTTGTTAAAAGACCTATAATGTTAAGGGTCTAAATTCTACCTCAGTTGGGTGTATAATGTAGACACATGCCTACAGGGCTTTAAAACAAACTAGTGAGAATGGGGTAGGTGTAAGATTGGTATGAGAAGGGTTCGCTGCAGTAACATCATGGGATAAGATTTCATTGACTGTCGGATGACCTTTGCTTCTTACCTTCTACTTCTGACCAGAGCAAGAAAGACAATGGTAGCTGCCAGGAGCATACATCCTCTATTTGGTGAACCAACTAGTCTGCTGATTATCTTCGTATTATACTCCAATCTTGCTACCTGATAATAAGAGATGACACGTTATCACCTCAACAAACATTTCTTTCATTTAACTCCAACTTCTCCAAGGATGTACAATCAAGTATTACACAATAAGTTGGTGTGTTGCTCAACCTAAGATTCTAACTGATAACACTTCTACGTAATAAGCATTATCTCTTAACTGCTGGGAAATACACAATAATCTATCTATGTTTGCATGAACAGCTATAAATCCATTACCAAAGCACAATCACATCATTGGTTTATGAACAAAAAAAGCTTTGGAGGCATTACGCCCTTCCAAAGAGATAGAGATCATGTTACATTATTTTTTGCTCATGTTTATTTAAAACTCTTTGTTTTTTCTCAATCATCTATGTCTCTTTGATCTCATGAATAATTGCTCATTGTCCTCATTCATATGGCAAACAAATGAAAATTTTAAGTCTCCCATTTCATTTATATTGCACTACTTTAAGCCCACTTTAATATCATTTCTTTCCTCTTATTTTCTTTACAAGCATTTCTCCAATTAATATAATAACAAATGATAAATGCAAAGCAGAAACAGCATCACTCTCATAGAACAAGAGGGAGGTAATTGGGCATTTTACAGATATTATAGATTGTCTTTGAGTCACTAATTCCACCTCTTAATATCAATAATGTTTTGTGACTCTATATAAAACGTGTTTACTATACAAAAATAAACTGTTAGTTGCAATACATGATAATGAAGTGAAATAAATAAATAAGTGAGGTATAGATTTAAGTGAGAAATACAACTTTAATAGCTCTGACACCAAATCATATAAAGCTAATGGCCAGAATTCACAAAGGAGGTCTAAATTTGACCCATGGTTTAAACCCTCATTTACATAACCCATGGTTTAAAATTTGTGCAAATTAAGCGTACCTTGCCTTGTGCGCATCTAATATTGGACCTCTGACTATGTCGTGCTTATTTTGCGCTAATTTCAAACCATGGGTTATGTAAATGAGGGTTTAAACCAAGTTTTTAAGTATCGATTGTAAAAGTAAATTCATTATTTTTTGTTTTGTTACGTTCTCTAAACTGATTTGTGCTATTATCTGGCCCCTTTTACCAACCAATAGTTTCTCTTCCTGTATATGTAATTATTGTATAAATGTATGTATAAATGTATGGAATGTATTGCTGTTGGTAAATAAATCAAATCAAAATTAAACCATGGGTTAAATTTAAAGCTCCCTTGTGAATTCGGGCCAATAAGTTGAAAAAGATGATCAAGCAATCAAAGTAAGAAATATAAGCAAGGGAAGGATACCAGTCCACTGTTAAAGAGCTGCATAGTTACACCATTAAAGTGAACTGGTGCCAGCTAGGTAAAAATGTTAGAGGTAAAAAATGAAAAATAGCAAATGAAATAAGTAATTGAAGCAAATAAAACTCAACTTACATCATGTTGTTCCACAGTTCTATTTCATGCATCCTAAGCTTTAAGCTCATCCTCATGCTGGCAATTTATTTATTTGCAGAAACTTATTTACTTATTTAATTCAGGCAAAGTTAAACATACCGATATACATATTTTAAAACAGAAGGCAAACAAAAAAAGAACAGCGAAATATAGAACGTGATATGAAAAGGGAGAAATTAATCTGAGAATTTATTATGAACACTGGCAGAAAAGTAACAGAAAGAGATTTTTAAAAGAGGAGAATCAATCAAATGATTCATAAGCGCTGTGGTACACTTTTGATACCTGACGATAATAACAATATCATAATCATTATTATTTTCAAAACAAGAATGTCTTTAGACCACCATGAATGACGTAGCATACATAATTACAATTTAATCATGCATATTAACAATAAAGCTTTATAATTGAAAGAGAAAGTAGAGAGCAATAGGGAAGAAGAAGAGAGCCACAGGGAGAAACAGAGAGGGGGAAGTGGAGGTAGATGAAAGTGGAAAAGAAGAAGAGAAGAAAGTATGAGACAGAGATGGAGATAGGGAGTGTCAGAGGACAGGTGAGAACGGTGAGAAGGGAGGAAAACAAAATTGTCTCTTTGGAGCCAAAACGGCATTAACGCATACTGTATGCTATAATGCAGAGTTAATGCCCTTCTGGCTCTGCACAGACAATGCATAACATTTACATCATTAAATTGCATTTTCAATAGGAGGAAGAGTAAAGAAATAGTTCCTTTGAGCATTTAGAATATGTTATACTGAGGTATCAAGACAGAGGTCTCTATCCTGTGAAAGGATGAATTTCATTAATTTTTGAAAATAATAGAAACATGAAAACTTTAGAGCATAGTAGTTTATGAGGTGTTATAACTCTTGTTCTAGGCAATATATGGACAGGTACATCAAATAGCAAGAAGAGAGATGTTATGACATAGCTTACAGACAAACAAGTCTGTTATACAGTGGATAGACATCTAATTTTTGTTATCTTTGCTATTTTTGCTATCTCAGAATAAGTAAGAAAATTTGCCTGTTCATACAGGTAAAAGCAATCAGTATGAAAACTCTGTGATTTGTAGGTCTATTTGTGATTTTTTTTTTTTTTTGCTTAATATGTAGATGTTTATCATTGTATTTTGTTTGCTATAGTGCTTAGAGACTTTGGTGGAAAGTTCTTTATAAGCACTGTTTTTATTATTACCGTAAATAACGTTGTATAAACCGCCCTCGTGTATTAACCGCACCCCTCTTTTTCGCCCTTAAAAAAAAAAAAAAAAAAAAAAATGCGATCACCACTTCAGTGTATTTCTACTTAATACACTGGTTGCCAACAACAGTCCTTCGTACATCGCACCTTCAACTACACATAATGATAAAGGCAACATTTGCTGTTTAGATCAATTGAATGTAACACAAACAAGCTTAAAGCAACCAATATGAACCATCTTCATTAATGATTCAGCAATGTTCTTGTTATTCAAAGCTAAGCTTCTAGACTCATTGATCACAAACACATATATCTCAATCAATGACAGATGGATGTTAGTGTTGCTATATGTGTTTAAAATATTGTTATTCTGCCAATAACTGGACAAGATCCAAGGATTTACGAGGAAGAAATCCATATATAGGTCTGCGTAATTGTTTAAGATGATAATAGAAAAGGATTATGTTTGTTCCTCTTAGCTCCCTATCTTCCTCCTCCTCTCATTCTGTCTTTCATGGTCTCTCATGCAAAGAATGTAATCTGACATCTAGAGGGGTGAGATTGTATACCCCTCCCTATTGTCTTGGGCTCATCAAAGGGGGCCCCGATGGAGGGGGTTAATGGGTCCCTACCCTTGAAAGTTGAGAAAGTATTTAAGTGATAGAAATACAACAGGTGTTGAGGATCTCACAGTGCATCAGGGCAAGAAGACGACATCAGTCTCGAAAGGTAAGATGGATACAGTTTTTGTCATTTTACTATCTTTAGAAACAAACAGCAAACTATACCTTTCTGGCCAACACGTCGAGATTTCATTAAAATTAATGAGAGCATGTATTATTTACAATTAAAAAAAAATATATATATTGTCTGGATTCTTAGATTATTAGTTCATAGAATATTAAAGATATTAATACAAAAATCTATATAAAGCTTAGAGGTCAATATGTTGCAGAGTTATTTTAACATACATATTGTATTTCTTTGTTTTAATTTCTTTTAAACAAATTTAAATCTTGGTTTTGGGTAATACATGGTCTACCTCAATACAATTTTAGCAGAGTAATATTCACTGCATTATCATTCCATTTAAGTTAATTTTGTTTATGTATAGCTAAGAAAATTAATATATTTTTTTGTATATTTTTCTTATTTCTGTTTGTTACTGCTTTGATGTTTTGATGTAAACATTTATTCATTTTTATATATTTCTTCCCATTTGCTATATTTTATTTATATAATTTGCTTTTTTATATGATTGTATGTTTTATGTAAACTTGCATATTTAGTCTTTGGACCTTTTGACAAGTCTTGAATAAAACCTCATTTGAATTGAATATATATATATATACAAAAATGGAAGGGTGTAAAACAAACAAGAGAAAAGAAAATTGTTACACTTTTCATAGATATATCTTCATCCATTCATTCAACTCATGAATTTCATTACTCATGTTTTCACGGTGTTGATATATTTTCCTCACATGTTTTGGTGAATAAGAATATATAGAAGTATACATTAATTGAATACCTACCGTGCGTGTGAAAGTCAAAATGTAAGCATTCGGTGAACATAGAGAGAGGAGTTCTACCATAATTACAATTAACAACTGCATTATTCATACCCTTACCAAATTTTGTAGTATGAGCAAATTTGATTTGTCCCGATTTATGCTTCTTGAGAATGTGATGTATTCAGTTGACAAATATTACATCTCATAGTATTCAACAACTTCCCAAATTCAACTGTCCATGTTTCATTCTTGAGTTACAAAAACAAAACAAATTTACAAGGGGTATGATAATTTAGTTGTGAACTCTGTAATGCTGGAGATGTACTATGTCAGCTGAGAAGATGAAATTTCAGTGTATTTCAAACATCTGAATGTCAATTTGCACTTTGTATTTAATTGGGTTTTTTTAAATGTAATAATGTGTATACCACCAGCTCCCTCATACCATATCCTGTACACCGATCAAACAAAAGAACTTCTTGCATGTACACCTCCTAAGTCAGACCACATTGTAAAACTGGTTTCTTTCCTTTCAACTTTTCTGGCATAACATGGGCATTATCTGGATAATCTATTCCAAAGCACCAACAAATTGGAACAACTTAATCCCAACTCTATTCTATCCTTTACTCAGTCCTCTGGTCTTTTTCAATCAACCAATAGATTAACTTGAAGATAGGATGTTCTTTAGGAATAAGTGAAAGGAAGGATTAGAAAGTTTAAGTCAAAGAATATGTTCTTACATCTATTGATTAGGCCAACATGTTGGAACAACAATCGGGTTCATTGTAGAAGATAATTAGCCCACAGCTTGGGTGTTTCAGAATTTAAGTATATTGTAACTGACTTGATCCTCTTATAGACCTGACAGCACATGCAGGGTTTCCCTCATTTATTTTTTACAGGTTCAATACTTCAATCATCATTCAGATTGCTCTAAACAAACTCAAACACAAATGAATTTTTCTTATGTTGGAGTCATAGAATGATTTTTAAATACTTGTGAACATAGATTGAAAAACAGGCTGCAGTAGGATTTCTCATTTTTTTAGAAGTTAATCTCCATATATCCAATCATCTGAAACTATATTTCTTTAGACTTCCATGCATTTCTTAAATCAACATCTGTTATTCAGAATTTTGCTCTAGAATTATGAAATGTAAATATTCTGACCTGTTTCCTTTGACAAGTACATGCTTAGGTATGTTTACTAACAGTAACTTTGAATGTGTGAAGCTGAAAACATCAATAAAATTATCTATATGATTAGATTAAATAAGAATATAATATTAGAATGAATTACATTAAAATCAGAAAACTTCAACCAGGTAACTTCCAGGAAAAATATCATGACTGTTGAATAAAAGCAATGGGAGAGCCCGCATTCATAATAATATGACTTTACAAAGTTAAAAGCACTAATGGAAAATTCAACCTCAATAGACAACTACTCTATTAAAAAGAAATCAGAAAAATCAGAGAAGCAGACCTGTTTATGTTTCTAAAATCTGATAATAAATGAGAATGTTTTTAATTTTGGAAATTTATAATCACTATACGTATGGGCACTTCAAATTGGCCGAATCAGTAATGTCTTTGTGATGCAATGCCGGACAACTTTCTCATTTTTTTCAACACACAAAATGACTAAAATGTCAATTTTTCAAAATGTATACCTCAGGAGGGTCTTTTCTTTCTACAGGATCTATGATGATATTCTACTCATTATATATTTTGAGTAGTGCCCCAAGCAAGCAAGCACTTGGGAGAAAAAGAGAAATCAATTATTTTTTGGTACAAGACAAACAGAGAGTTGTCTATGACTACATCACAACAAACTTATGAAATTGGCAATTTGAGATGTGTATAGATTTAGTGATCTCATATATTTCAAACATTCATAACCCCTTATCATTTTGTCTAATTTATTTCAAACTTCCATCATTCTGCTTCTCTCTTTTGTGTCTGTTTTCATACAAATGTACATATTACAAGTGTTGGATCGCCCTTTAACTTTGTATGTATTGATAAACAGTGGCATTATTATAGCACTTCAATATTATTTGTAAACCTTATTTAAGTTACTGGAATATATTTACAGGGTTCTGCAGCAGGGAGGAAAACATGAATGTTAAGGACCAAATCTTAACTTTTGAAATTGCTGATATATTTTTTTTTAATTCCATATTCTTATACCTTTAACTGCCTTCAAGTTCAATTCATCTTCATTGCCATTGCTTTGGCCACGACACTTAAATGTGAACTTTGTTTTGTTATAAATATAACACTTTAGTTGCAACAGTGAATACATACACCATTCCAATTTCAATATGTACCTATAAGCAAGTTTCTCACAAAGCTGACAAATAAAAGTAAGTGAAAATAGCTAGAAGAGAATGTAATAAAACAATAAATCATAAACTGATACTTCTTTAGTGTGTTCATAAGTAATATTTGTAATCCATGCTTCAATAACAAATTTGTTTTACAAAGCCACAAAGGCTTTTTTTAATAAAGTTTTCTTTGGTCATTGTATAGACATTGTAAAATAAAACATTCTTTTCACATGTTCACTACCAATATGATTTATAATAAATATTTCATTGTATTTGCATATTCTATTAAATATTTTTTGAAGGAAACAAAGGGAATAAAGTAATTAATAAACAAATTAGTATCATATAATCTTGCTCTAAATGGATTGCACAGTTAGACAGGGAGTGTTACACTTTGTGAGATCTTGTTTTCAAACTTTCTCTTAATTCATACACCAATCACATGATCGGACAAACCCCGCCAACAACTTTTCTCTTTCATCTCCATGCCCTCCTAGATGCAACCCATTCAACCAACTACCTTCAAACTTTTCTGTTCGATCACAGGCTCAAATTATTGATCATCATCATCAGTGACAGGAGAGGAGATAAAAGCGAGAAAAACGGTGGGAGTTTATTTTGTAAAACAACATGGCCTCCACAGGATTAAGAAGAGCAGCACGCAGAGCAAGCCTAATCAATGGATTATCTAACGGTAGGTTTATCCTAAATCAATTATTCATCGCTCTTATTTAACTCTATTATTTCATATTGTTTGTTTGGGATGGAAAGCCTGGGAACGTTTCTTAATTCTTTTGTTTTGTGAGATGCTACATACCCAGAAGGTGGAACGTATTGAAGGATAGTAAGCAAAAGTAGCAACATGAATGACCCTGGAATGTTATCTTCCTTCCTTGCAATTACCAAAACTGGTAGACCATGGAGCCAAGGCTATCAGACAAACATTTCACTTTACCCCCCTGAGGACTATCTATCGATCACTTGCACTCTTTATCTGCATTCGTCAAACATCCATCATAGATGTCTCAATATTCATTTTCAAATGATGAAACTTGTAGTTATTCTTGATTGGCTATCCAATGGTACTTCATGACATATTTTTTTTTTAAATCCCTCTCCCCAAACAAACAAAAACACAACTTTTTGGGGGTTCTTGTATCACAAGGTTAAATAAGGTATTGAATGCGATTATTGATTTTTACAATATAGAATGTCTTATCATGGGGGCCTGGGTAATAGCACAGGTGCTCAGAGTGATGTTTTTAGTACTACAAGGTCCAGGTTCAAAACCCAAGTTGTTGCACTTATGACCTTTGCATCACTCACCAACCAAGTAAAACAGAATTTTTTTTTTCTTTACGAAAGGGGGAAGGGAGGGTCTCAATTTACTTACTAGTTGATATAGGGTGGTATTCCCATAAGTTAAGCCAGGACTAAGTCCAGACTATACAAGAATTTTAGTTCACACTTATATGGAATGCTAATTTTCATATTCCTCCTTCAATATTGATGACAAAGATAATCTACCAAAGACTTTGTTGAAATTCAGTTCATACTCATATTATCTTTTTCTTCCCATTTCATTGCAAAATTAATTTTTTGGACACTTTTTGGACACTTTTCATTTTCTTTTCAGGGTAAATCAGTTGGCAACAGGCACTCCATAAAAGTGTGGACTAACTTAGTACGCGCTAACTTAGTATGCGCTAGCGGAATACCACCCATAGATTTTACTGAAACAATCTAGCAGACCTACCAGTCTGAGTCCTATCCAAGGGACAGATTAATTAGGGATCAATGCCTTTAATAGCAAAGATCACTTACTAGTATCTATCAGATAACTCCTGATCTAAGAATGCTCTATCCACTAAGCCTCTTGACATAAAATAAAGTAGATTTTTGTAAATCAGATTAAAAAGTTTTTAAAATAATGCTGAGAATACATTCAAAGGTATACAGTGTAGCCTGTATGTAAAGACTGCTCAAGGGAAACAAGGAAAGCAGTCTTTATGTTGAGGTTCTTTTAATACAGGTTTCACTGAGAAAATATATTTAAGGGAAATTAAAAAAGTGGCCTTTATATTCAGATGGTCACTAAACAGGTTTGACTGCATATATATTACATACACTGAAAATAGTCTATGACATATCTATTTTCTCTAGTTCAGATAGGCCAGTATAGCAATATTTAATTTCCTCAATCATGTTTTTATCACATTTAATAAAGAACATTAAAAATGAATCTTAAAACTCTCATTTTTCATATTCAAGATACATTTGCAATGAGACAGATATCTGACAAAGATATGAACTTCAGTGACTTTCTTTCTTTGTGAGGATTAGTAAAGACATGTGGGAAAACAGCAGTCTGTTCTATCTAACCTCCAATAACCACCTTTATTGTTGATCAATCAGCTTTCTAAGTGAAAGAGAAAAGAGGTCAGCCAGTTCACACAAAAAAAACTATCACATACAGGTACAAACAAAAATAAAACTATTCTCAACGTAAAGACTTTTGACAGTGTTTCTGAAGATTTTGACAACATTTGACAAATTTGAATTAATCATTTGACACAAGAGTGATTGACAACTTTTAAAGATAATTATGAGGCGTATAAAATGATTGAGAAACAACATTCAGTGATACCGACTGACATGTTTCATATTTTTTGACTGACACATGCAGGTCTGTCATTCTAAGACTAAGTGTCTGTCACATATGGTGTCTTCCCCATAGTGGAGAACCAAGGACTTCGATCTTAAAAGAAATGTGCTCCGTTTCCCATCAAATACTTTGAGTAAAGGTGAACAATGGAGGCCCTTCCCTCACCTCATCTAGGGAAGCCAGGGGTTTCTATTGTCCTCCTCGGTATCTATTTTACTTTCAACAAGTTCAGTAGGCCCTGAAAGAGAGAATGAGAGAGAGAAAGAGAGAGAGGGAGAGTGGGGGGGGGGGGGGGTCGTTGGAGTATAATCTGGAGTTAAGCCCCTCACAGGGAGGCACTTGCTCATTGTCAGGCAAATGAAGATGAGAGGAAGAGCCAATGAGAATCAGTTACAGGTACAGTGAATGGGCGCCCGGTTTGGCTTGGGGCATTAATAATGCAGAGGTATAGATCACCTTACTCATCTATAAGAGAGAGTTTGGCGGGTTTTACAACCACTTAGTCAACTGCTCCTTCGAGGGATAAGTCACTCTTGCTCTTGGTAAGATCCCGCTGGTTCTGCGTGGAGATACAGGTGTCTGTGGTAAGACTTACAACTTAGGAGCTATGGCTTTACATGTATAGATACCAACCTGCTGTAAAGACTGGTAGCAGTAATTGTACCAACTTGTATAATTTAACTAATCAAGTTTCATTTACCACTGTATTGCTTTTCTTAGAATATATTCTCCTACAGTTGTAATAGTTTGGTATTTAAATGTATTAACTTTCATGCTGCAATTCATATTTTTGTTTAAATTTAAATGTGCTTGTACTGTGTTAAAATAGTTAGAATAGTATCGTTAATGCTTTTCTTATTCAACTGAGTATCACAAATGCGCTAAGAAATTGTTTGAAATATTTACTAATGTACATTTCAAGTACAAATTTCAAAAGTTTAAATTTCTCATTTCATCTTTATTCAAGCTACATTGCAAAACAAAAACATTTAATGTAGGTGATATAATAACTTTCCATAATTATCCAGCTTACAGTTATGCCTGTTAGTACACTAAATTTTTTTCTTCATAATTCTTGTCATCTTGTATTTTTTAGTTAGTTATTCAAAGCCTGGTCAAAAACACTTTACCTACGTTACATCAAACATGGTTTCCTCCTGTAGGGTCTTAATTAAACAAGATAAGATTTCATTCTAGTTTGCCCGGTTGAGTATCCTTTGAATTTCCTTTCACTCGACATCTATTATTCAGTAGCCTGTATACATAAGGATGGAGGAAAGGCCCTTTTGTTCCATGTTTCTGAGCAAGCACACTGAGTAAGCACATTTCCTTGTGCTTCTAGCTGACATTCATAGTTTTCTGTACCGAAGCATTCCTACTCACAAGCTTGAGGTTGATTGAGTCTTTATAGACATCTATGGAGTGAAGCTTATACTGCCAGAGCAAGAATGAGTGCAGAAAGACAATTAATGGGAGAAGAATAGGGTGGGCTGTGGCGTGTGTTATGTAACTAACCCTTTCTCCTTTTATCTGGACGGGTTATTGAAAGTATTGTCCTATAAAATTGAGAAGAGGGGGACTGAAAAGAGGTTTAAATCCAATGATAGTATCCTACACGTGGCTGTACTGCAGTGGTTCATATATAGTGAAGTTGTTATAGGTTGGTTAAAGATGGATTTCTAGGTACTCTTGCTTAATGATATTGAGCAAACTAACAGAAGTCATTAGAAAGACTTTCTGACAGTTGACAGTAATAAGGATGGGTGATTTATTCAGCAGCTCACCTTGATCTATTGTTAGCCAAGGCAGTTCCCCAAAAGTACATTGACAGTGTCTATGTCATAGAATAAATCATGTATGTCTGCTCGATCTACACAAGCATCTACACAAGCATCTAGACTGATCACTGATCATCGACCCTGCATGGAACGTCTTTCTTCAACCAATCTACCTGTGATGCAATGGCAGGGGAATGCACACCACTACATCAGTCATCTTGGGTGCCTGCCTGGTCTGCCAGATTAAACTCCAAATCCTCAGTAATCTTTGGTTTTTGTGGAACAGCTCCTGTGAATTATATAAGACCATGAGTTGTCCCACAAAGAACACAGATCGCTGTGAATCATCACTTCAAACTACCTAAGGAAAACGACACCTCCGCAACCATCTCTAGATTTAGATTAAAACACTCTACCAAGGTAGAAGAAGCTATGAGCTAGAATAGCTTCTGGAATACCAGTGATTTTTTAAACTTAATTTATTATGGACCACAGCAAGGATCAAGTGATGTTTGATAGCTTGCTTTTAATGTTCTCAGACGGTAGCTGAAAGAACAGCTAGTGTAGGCTAATAGAGTGTAGTTCATTCACATCTTCACTTGATACTGTGCTATTTATTGCAATACATTGCAGTGATAGTGGCAGTATTGTATCTCTGTGTAAAAGTAAAAACAAAATTACATAATTGTGATATAGGAATATACAGGCTACCAACAAAACTCAATTTTATTTTTTTGTAATAAAAAAAAAAAAAATGAAAATAGTATTCAAATATCTAGGCAATTTATCATCTGTTGTACTACTTGAGAATAGATTAACAGTGCACTAGTAGGTGCTAGTCACAGGTGTCCTGAGAAAGATAATTTTCTTTTATATTCATACATCTATATGCAATCAGACATAGTGTGGAAAGGCAGGTCATTAGATTTTTTTTAATTTCTTAGAAGTGTGATCTGATTAAAATCATCTTTTTCTGAAGATCATAACCCTTCTTCAATGTAGATGTATGTAAATCTCTAATGCCATGAATTTCATACAGGACTGTAATCTCTTTGATAAATCCATATCATGTTAAATTTTGAAATGTAAAAAATATATTCATTTTTTATATTTTAAGGGGTTTGAAGTTTATCTTCATCTAAGATTTGGACTATGAATAGAGACACTGGGTAAACTTTCAAAAAAGAACTGTATTCTAAATTTGTATTAGCATCTAAAAGATATATACATACACTGTATCAGCTTTTAATAATGAAGTTTCTTGTAAGCAAAACAGCATTAACTGCTAAGCAAACCGGTCCATACAGACATTTTTTCTTCATAAGATAATCATTTCATAAAATTCATATTGTTTTGATAAAATCAAAGTGATTTTAGAATTTAATACACAATAGAGAATTGGTTTAAGGAACTTTAAAAAAAAAAATCAAAGAATGCTATGAAATTTTGCCTTTTTTTATACAACAAAGTGATTTATTTTTTATTATATTTTAAAGTGTTGTGTATGACTTTAAGAAGATCCAAAGAACTGTTTTCTTCAAATATATTTTCTTTCAACAGGAGCAAGAATGCACCAATGTAAATAAAGAAACCTGCCCACATATACAGTACATACACCAATACATATCTAAAATCTAAATATAAAAAACATCATTTTCCCCTCTACTTTTTCTCTTTCCTTCTAAGTGTGTACCGCCTCTCTCTATCTGAACCTGTTTCTGATGTCACTAAACAAGTCCTCTCTATGAAACATCCTTCTCACATAAAATTCAAAAGAATATAAGGCCACCCTTCATATACTTTCTCATGATGGTATTTCACATAAATACACTTCAAAAAGCTATTAAAAAATACAAGATATGTTGACCCCATATCAGTTTCTTCCCGAGACTTTATAGTCCTACATTTTTAGGCCTCTGGTCCCCTTGCTTTATCCCTCAGGAGTGTATTTTAGCACTTAAAAAAAAGATCTTTGTAGAAAAAGTAGTCAATAGATCGTGATCTTTAAATGATCCTTATAACTACAGTCAAACCTGTCTATAGCGACCACCAAAGGGAAACACAAAAAGTGGCCTTTGTAGACAGGTTCCTTTAGTACATGATTCAATGAGAAACCATTTTCAAGGGAAACAAACAAATGTGGCCTTTGTAGACAGTCACTAAAGCAGGTTTGACTGTAGTAGCTAATATTCAAAATAGTTAATGGGTTAGGATCAGTAAATGCTTCTATCAACTAACATTGACAATGTTTCTGGAGACCTCAATAGGACAGGGTCAATAAATTGATGGACATTGACAATAAGCTCTTTTTCCCCATTTTATATCTAAAAATATATATTTTAGAAAAGTCCATCCTTATCTTATAGCTCCCAATTTTCATGACAATATGATTATTCTTGAGTAGTGGTCATATTCATGTATTTTAGATGAACTAGGACATGTGATCAGGCTGTTTCTTTTACTCTTAAACCTATTTTGCTGTTTGAGAAAATTTGATTAAATACCACCCTTGATCTCACACATTTTCATTGCACACATACAAGTGTCATATCAAAGGACTGCAAAGTAAGATCAGAATGCACTGTCCTCTTAAAGGTAAAGACCAGTAATGGTCATGCGATTGCATTGTGAAAGAAACGTTGTGGAATCGATCAGAAAAGGTTGATCATTTAGCATCTAGCATCTGCAAGGTTCTGGAATCATCAAAATGATAAGAAATTTGGCCCATTCTTCGTAAAGTTACAAGCACTATACACAGAAAGATGTATATGGGACTACCCTATCTCTCTCACCAGACCATGAGAGAAATAAATTTACCAAATATATGAATTAGTAGGCGGTTTCCCGGCAAATTTTGTATCATCATGTATTAGTCAAAACATATTCTTTCAAATGATTGGTAATGAGAGCTTCCATTTCATTTTTTGAAATTGGGGCGTTGCCAATACTGGTCTTTACCTTTAATACAATATGAGGCATGCAGAGGAAGGGGATCGATTGGGTTCTCAATTAGCATGGGCAGCAAAATATGATTTAAAAGAAACCTGTTTAAGTAAGCCTGTAAAAGTGTATCATGAACAATAAATGAAGCAGGATATCAAGTGACTTCTACTGAAGAGAACAAAAAACGCCAATGTCTGCTACATACTAGCTAGATAATGTATCAATAGACATGAGTCTTGTAAGGAATTTTTTGTTTGTCTTTCATTGCTAATGAGATAAGATGACATCATAATAGCATTATGCAGTGTTTTTTTTAGATCCTGAACTTAATCTCTTTCCTCACAAACGTGAGACATTTATTACATAACAATCTGCAATAGGATGTGGTTAGACATGTTCTTTTAGTTACGAAATGAAATAATAATCTATGGTATAAAAATAAGGATATTCTGACAGCTCATATCATCATCCATGCATCTTTAGTTTAATTCTATACGAGTGGAAAACAAAAATTAGGTGGAAGATTGAAGTTACTTAATGAATGCATTAAAAAAATACATCTAAGCCTAAAACAGATGCTTATCTGTCTTCCTTTCTCTTTTTTTTGTCCACCCCCCCCCCCCCCTCTCTCTCTCTCTCTGTTTCTCTCAGACACACAAACACACACATATCTCTCTCTCTTTCCTCTAGGCATCCATCTCTTAAATGCTGCATTTGAATACGTGAAATGATCATACTTGTCCATAAATATTACCTGAAGTGAGAGGATATAGCTATCAACATTAAATCAAAGTTTAAGAATGATAATTTCTATTTTCTAGCCTGGCTTTTTACAATTTGAATTCCTGTTTCTTCTCTCTGAGAAAATTAAAGGAATCTCCTTATAATCATGTCAGCAACAATGGAAATACATCTTCCATGTTTGCCTGTTGTTGTTGGTTTTTGTTTTTTTGGCAACATGAAAAAAAAAAAACTTTGAATATGGCAAAACACCCCCTCATGAAATGAGACAGATACTTGCTAAATAAATATTTACTGGATTAAGCATATACATACAATATTAGAAGATAATTATGAAGGACTCAA
This sequence comes from Strongylocentrotus droebachiensis, assembly GCA_035222895.1. NCBI lineage: Eukaryota > Metazoa > Echinodermata > Echinoidea > Camarodonta > Strongylocentrotidae > Strongylocentrotus > Strongylocentrotus droebachiensis. The sequence continues at coordinate 82,928 of JAVYIG010008089.1, forward strand.
GACCCTCTTGATAGCATCTCAAGTTGAGTGATAGAATATACTAATACTATCATTACTTTATCCTGAAAAACTTTCTCTACCGCTATCCCCTTCTCTTTCCTTTGCTTTGAACAGATTATTAATTAGCCAAGTAGAATATAGAAACCCCAGATAAATACAGACTTTATTGATTCTTATCTTCTGACACACATGTTTGTGTTATATGGTTATAATGATATTAATCCATCTACTAGCATCTGTTCTAGAACAGGAATGGTTCACAGATGAAAGTACAAGAAACAATCCTAAGATCAATAGATGAGCGTCGTCCATTGATCACGGTTTACGTCAGATGGGCGGTTTCTCACCACTGAGGTTGCCCGGTGGTGGGAATATTGATAGATGCGAGCGAACAACTTGTTGCTCTCTTGCTCATAGACAATAGGAGCCTTGATAGGAATAAACAATATGGTGGGACATTGTCCGAAACACCTTGCAGTTTATATTTACGAGCATCATTTCATTTTGATTATCCAATCTTTTTTTAAGTGACAAATTGAGAAGATGACAGCTTTTCTGCCCCCCCCAAAAAAACAAAAACAAAAAAAATTATATATAACTCCAAACAATTAATAAAAAACAATTACAGCAACTCTTCCTACATTTGTATCACTTTTCTTTTCATTCTCTTTAAGACTGTAACTGTTTAGATTAAGCCAACGAGATGGACTGCCAGCAAGATAAAAAATGTCTGGTGGACCATGTGAACATTTTCAAAGGGTCATAGGACTGATTGCCCACTAGACCAATGACCGATGACCAGCGTGACCAACGTTATTAGTCTCTCAGCACAGCATCAGTCTTGCGGACCATTGGTCAATTGAGACATTCAGTTCCATATATAAGTGTAACTAATCTATATAAACCTTTGCTTTGCTTTTAGGTGAATTAAATTAACATGTTGAAAAGATCAAAGAAATAGAATATAGGAAGAAAGAAAATCAAACGGATAGAGATGAAAGATTTAATGGAAGTAAAAAAAATATTAAGTAATAAATTAATTTAAAATTTTAAAAATGAACTTTTAGACAAAACAAGGTCTGATGACTATATTAATAGGAATTTAATAGAATTTTCCCGCCATTTTTGAGCGTTTTAAACTCCTGCAAATACCAAAGACAACAAACAAGAAATGAAGGCATAATAAAAGAGAGAGGGGAGAAATTGAGAGAAATAATGGTATTAATAAGGTGAATTTTTGACGTGCCTAATACTATGTTTCTACGCAGGGAGAGAGAGAGAGAGGGGGGGGGGTGAGATAGAGAAAGAAAGAGAGAAAGAGAGAGAGAGAGAGAGAGAGAGAGAGGGGAAGAGAGAGAGAGAGGAAGAAAGAGAGAGAGAGAGAGAGAGGGAAAAAGAAAGACAGAGAGAGGGATAGATAGATAAAGAAAGACAGAGAGAGAGAGATAGAGAGAGATAGATAGACAGGGATAGAGAGAGAAAGAGAGAGATAGAGATAGAGATAGAGAGATAGATAGAGAGAGAGAGAGAGAGAGAGAGAGAAAGATAGAGAGTGAGAGAGAGAGAGAGAGAGAGAGAGAGAGAGAGGGTAAAGCTGAAGACATGAGTGAGAGAAGAAGGCATGGACAGAGATATTTGTTTGTAAAGACTATATCACTCAATAATTCATTGAGGTGATAGAAGATGCGATTAAAGTGGCAGGGCTCTTTTTCTCAGACTGGAAGAATAAGAAGTCAGAAGAAAATCAATAATTTCACCAATGGATTACCGCTCATCCCTGGGAAAATATGGGCAAGAGAACAGATGTGAGAAAAATAAGTTAATCGCCTTGCTCTAGGATGGACTACTTTACCCCCCAAAAGTGAAAAAGGTAATTGCAAGTTTGGCAGTTGGAAAGAGGTAACATTCAAATAGTGTAGGAGCTATGACATTGAAATATTAATTTAGAACTGATAATTTATTTATCTGAAAACATATAAATCTTAAAATATAATGACTTTAATATATTGAGTTGGAGGCATGTAAATAATTATGAAGTCTCATATGAAGGAATGTAGTAATCAAATGGATTTTATGCTGTGCACTTTGCAAATAACTCTGTAACATCCATACCTAAATATCAGTCAATCTGTAGCATAAGATTCAGGATTTTCCAAAAGGAGGAGGGGGGGGGGGGGGGGGGAGGGGGGGGAGGGGGGGGGGGGGAGGGGGCGGCAAAGCCAATGTGTGCGCATAGACCACACATTAGCCTTATGAACGCATTTTTCATCCCATTCAATACGTTGCTGACCCGTTACTCCGGGTAGCAAAATTTTGTTCCCACTCTTTCTATCCTTTTTCTCTCGTTTACCTTCTTTCCTCTTTCTTGTCTCATTTTTCTTCCATTGCTCTGTACCCCCTCCCCCTCCCTGGATCTGTCACTGCTCTGATCAATAGCAAAGTCAGTATTTGTGGTTACAATAAATTATTCACATGGGTCAAACTCTAACCTTCATGCGCTTAATAGGAGTTCATTCTCATTGAAAGTCACAATGACAAATACATTAGCTTAAACTATTTTATACATGTATTCCAAGTGCACAAAGAGATAAAGAACTTGAATAAAGAACATTTACAAGAGAGAGTGACACTGAAATAGAGAATTTATAAGAGTAAAACAGGAAACAAAAAGAATTTATAAAAAAATCAAAACTTGCAAAAACAAACCTCAAATATTAACACCCTCACTAAAAAGTGATTAGGAATTTAAGTTATAACTTTGTTTGATCTGCTCAGATTCTCACTCAAACATATCAAATGAAAACATGCAACAAGCCACCAAATAATTATGGCAGCAAGAAACTATTGACATATTAATATAATCTGATTCTACAAGCACAACAGCAAGATACTAAATATTTCATTTGTTTAGTTATATCTGTGAAAACATGACTTGTAAACAGTGTACTACATACATGTTTTTCTCAACAACATTTAAACTATTATTTGCACAGCCAATAGGAAGTTAGTATGCACAGAAAATTGTGTTTTATTGCATTTGACAGAAGGTTAAGTACATAAGAATAAACGTGCAGCGATAAGGCGGCTTCTTTGACTCCCCAAGGCACCATGTTGAAGACAAGAAGGCGAAAAGGCAAGTAGTTTAAACTTGCCATGGCACCTTCTTTGAGACAAGGAGGCAAGTTGTATTAAAAGATGCCTGATATCGTCTCAAACAAGGCGCCTTGGTGAGTTTAACAACTTGCCATCTCATCTTCAACGTGATGCCTTGGCCTTCTTTAAGACGAGAAGGCAAAAAGGCGAGTTTTAAAACATGCCAAGTTGTTAAAATTTGCCAAGGCTACCTTGTGGGAGACAAGAAGGCAAGCTCCAGTAGGTATGAGATTATATTCCTCAAGCATCTAGGCTACACATACCTCAGGCATCCTCGAGTAGATATATAGCATATTATGTCTGTTAAATACTAAATAATTTTAAGCACACCATATATCATATACTGTAACAATATTAATAAGCAAAAAAAATCCAGATGCAACATTACAGAGAGTTATAGATAGACATTACCATAAACCTATATCACTTACACAGTTCCAGAAGACTGGATTGAATATGATGACAGCCACACAGTAGTACAGGTTAGGATCGGACCAATTGATCCTGGGTTTGTGACAGGTCCACCAAAATAGATCCAACTCCATCTGGTAAGTATGGGATTCAACAAAACAAGGTCAGAAATTTAGTAAGACAAATTTCAAAATGAAGTTTTGTGGAAAAAAATAAATCACAACTAATGTTTCAACAAAATCAATGTATGACAGATTTGTTCAACACTGGAATTTGTCCAGATTGTCCACGTTCCAATGAGTTTAGATATCTGAGAAGATTAGATGTCCTTCACAGCGATTTGTGTACGTAAGACAAAGTAAGCACAGACAACAAGATTAAATATTTAATGCCAGGGGACCTACCTGTATATTTATATCTTTTTTAAAGTCTGATCAAGTAACCTGGGGATGAATAGGACAGAGTCCCTGGACCTAGTCTTGAACGAGTGAACCCATACGAGCCTCACTCTCATGGGCATTGCAAGAGGGGGGAGGGGAGAGGTGGAAACCCCCCCCCCCAAAAAAAAAAAAAAATAATAATAAAAAAATAAATAAATAAAATTCAAATGCGCTAGCTGAGTACCAAAGTGATGCAAAATGAATCTTCTGTAATGTAATTAATGGTGATATAAAACTTTTTATGTCATAACTGCTGTAACTATTGACAAATGAAAAGTCATTTTGCTCGGTCACTACGCTCCCTTGCATGATAGTCGTTAACATTAAAGTTATATACTAGCAATGCCCCTGCTCACTCTGAGACAATACTTCACCGTAATGATACAGCAATGCACATGCGTTATGTAAATTTGACTAAGTGATAATTTTCAAAGTGCCGAAATTTTCCTTCAGGCCTTTTATCTTATCTATAGTATTTGCTTAAATCTCATTGTACTTTAAGGTTCACTTGAGGGGAAGAGATCTTTCTCATTTGTCTTGATACATACATGTACCGACTACCAAACATTTCTAGATTATTTATCTTTTGAAATGTCAGTCTATAGTTTAATGGGGAAAATGATATTGTATGTCCTCTTTAATATCAACTTGTTTTTCTTTCATTATTGAATAATGAACATGTTTCATTTGTCACTTTCCTTCTTTTCTCAGACTTAACCATAATCAAAACATCTCTTTCAGAATTATGTGAAAGGCAGTAGGGCCTACTTTTAATCTAAGAGAAGTGAGAATATAAGTGTTATTATATAATGAGAAGTAATATTAACCATCTATTGTCACAAGAGACAGGTGATGACTAATTATGCAAGCATAAATTAAAAATTTACAAAACATCTCATCAAACAGGAGATCCTGAAGTTGGATTGTTCAGTAGCTAAAGATTTTTAAAATTGATCTAACCTATCTTCTTACAGTTTGCATATACTGCACACAAAGGCAAACAAAAGAGAGAAACTATTGTCTAAGAAGATAGGAAGGATAAGGAAGTTTTTTTTTAAAATATTATTTTAAGTTTTCATTCACTATCATCAAATTAGCAACTGTACGTCTTCAGGAGCTAGTTGTTTTATTTGTATACAGATTGATAAAAATAATTATTTTCTTGGATGCTGATACTAGCTCTAGATAGAGGGAGACATACCAATGTTTATTTGAAGGGATGTCATCCAAAACCAATAAGGCCCAGGGAAAAAAAATCAATAAGACTTATTGTGGGTTAGCACTACAAGGGGGCTGCCCTGATAGATTACCAGCCCCCCCCCCCCCCCCCCCCCCTGGAGAGGATGAGAATTCTGTCCAGCTGTGATATCAATTTCTTGAAACCGTATTTTTGGCTAAAAAATTAAGAAAAAATATATATCTGTGAAACTTTGGACATTTTATGGGCATGTGGGATCATAGAGTTCAAATTTGATTTTGATCCATTATAATCTTAAAACATAAAAAAATTGCTAGTCCTTTCTTGGAATTTAAAAAGGATTTCACTGACCAATTTGGAATCTTACCTTCCTTTGTGCAAATTTTCAATCCAATTTGATTTCAGGGTAAATATATTATCTCATTTTTTACCAGGAACCTGAAATGCTTTCAACTGTTACTACACAAGAGGAGAAAAGAGGGGTGTACAACTCATCTCTTCCAAACATAACGATTGATTTTCTTTGGATACAAAATACAGTGGGCATGAATAATTATAATTTGTTATTTGGCCAGTAGAGGGCTCTCTTCAGGAAAGCCATGGCTGCAACATGCATGTTTATCTGATGAGGTTTATATAAAGAGTGGAAGAATTGCCACAAGATTAAGAATATTCACAGACACATTCAAGTATTTGAAAGCATCTAGAGTTTAAAGGTAATACAAAGTTTTGGGAATTTTGAAAATTGGGTGGATAGTGATTCTTTACAATTTTGATATATTTGGATGCCCCTGTGAATAAGCACTGGAAAATTTAGCCCCTAAAACACTTCTGCTTTTGAGAAAAATTGAATATAAAAATTTACCGGTGCTTCGGTAAATTATGATAAATTTTGAATAGTGACTACGGCCGTACAATGGTAGCTGCGACCATGAAAATCTCAGAATATGTAGTTGTGATATATAAATTCCAAACGGGAATAGCTAAGTGGTCGATTTTAGTCAAGAAACATTGTTCTATAGCTTAATTAATATCTTGACCTTGAGAGGGAGCTATACAAAATAAAGAGATTATTATTTACAATTCCATAACTTTAGACTCGACTTCAACCGCGACAACGATCGCTGAATATTGTAGGATCGCATATATGCTTCAAATATGTTCATTTGAACCAAATTCATGACCCAAGACCAAAACTTTGTATTACCTTTAATGAATGAAAAATCTTACATAATTTAGAATTGAAAATTCACATCATATTTGGAATATCATTCCATTTCATTTCAAGAACAAGAATAAGACATTTCTGTGAGTGACTGTATCTTTGAAATATATGAGTCAAACCTGCCTTAGTGGCCACCTCTCTTAAAGGGCTACCTGTCTACAGTGGCCACTTTTTCTGTTTCTCTAGAGTGGCCTCTATAGACAAGTTTGGCATACAAGGAAATAATGAAATTCAACAAGATTAATGAAGAATCTCTCAGATTCAATTTAGTTTGAATACATTTCTTCTTTGGCCAGTAGAGGGCTATATTCAGGAATGCCATCATGTCTGCAACTGATATCAGGGGAAAGGTTTTTCTATGGAGGATAGCAACCAAATCAACCAAAAATAATCAAAAGATTTTTTCACATAAATTTTGTAAGGAAAGAATACATGTATATACCATGACCTCTAATTTCAAAATGTGTACATACTTCTCCACTAAACGCAGATTTATTTCTTAATTTGAAATTTGCATGGATCTAGTAAATCCATATTTATTCGGGGGGGGGGGGGGGGGGGTGTGGAGGGGTTGTATGTCTCATCGAGACCTGTATACATCATCTGCGTACATGATAACAATGAAAACAAATAACCTTTTTGAAAAGGTTATTTGTTTTCATCACCTGGCACATAATGTATGTATCGCATTAAAGGTACTACGGTATGTTCCATTTGCAGGCCCAAAAAATGAAAAGGTTAAATTCCAACGGCATTTGAAAGATAATACTAATTTAGAACTTCCCTAAAAAAAGGGGGGGGGGGGTTTGAAAATGTCTGTAAGTGTGGGAAAATAACGACTATTAGTTGTTGAATCGACTTAAGAGCTATAGAGCCAGTAAGTAATAGTCTGATTTTCAGACCATTGTACCGAATGGTTGTACGTTTTATGCTGCGCAAAGATTTAATCAGTTTAATTTAGGCCATTACAAGAAGTGGGTTATTGATGTAGACAAATGCTCATGTACCCTTTACAGCTCATTTTATATATGATATTACCAAAGAAGAAAAAAGCCAGTCAGTCACTCAATAGTGTCTAACAGTGAAGTCTAGCAAGTAAACGGGTTTCCTTGCATAATTTGAATATTAGGACATTACTAACGTTTAAATTTCACAGATAGGACAAACATGACATTTTCATAATTCCTGCAAAGTTCTACTGAATTTGGTGTTGACTGCAAAAGGGACACAGTATCTTTGAGGGTCGGGTACATATGGCCTACATTCCATACAATCAGAAATTCTTTTCAAAATCCGCCCAACATTAATTAAGTTAACAAACGGAAACCACATATTTGCGTACATAATTACTGTAGCTATTTCTCAGGTACATAATTAGCAATTTTTTGCAAACTTAATGAGCTGGGACCTTTTACCTTTGACGTACATACTCAACAACATTACGTACGTTATTGAATGAAAACCAAATTTTCGCATATACAATACAATTAGGTATATTCTCAAATTTTTATGAGCTATGACCTTTGACCTACATACTCCCAAATCAATCTTAGGCTGTATTTTGATACCATGTACCTTATCAAATGGAATCAAGATTTGTTAAGGGCGTACAGAAGGACCGGTAATTCTGTAACTGCTGTACAAAATATTAAAAAATCACGGTAATTTGGTCAATTTAATTGCCCCTAAAATCCAGCAAATCAAGGATAATTTGAATTTGTTAAAATAATAGTTATGGGTACAGTAACAAGAATTGCATGAGCTTGCCTGGAGCAGGTGTAATAATATCATTGCGGGGCCAGAAAAAAAAAAGTATTATTACTGATGAGGCTGCCCGGGTAAACAAGACATATTACTGTCATCATCATCATCATCATCATCATCATCATCATTTTCATCACCATCAATATCATTGTGATATCATTATCATCATTATCATTAATATCATTATCATTATCAGTATCATTATTATCATTATCATTATTTATTATTAATTATTATCATAATTCTAATTCTCATTCTTCTCTACTTATTATTATTATCATAATTTTTATTATAGCAACAACAAAAACAATAGCAATAGTAAGCACTATGGTATAATAATTATAATAATGATAATAAGAAAAAGAATGAGATGATAAGAGAACATTAAAAAAGAATAAGACTAAAAATAAGAATTAGAATAATGGCAACAACTCGATAGAGCCAAGGTATTTTTTCAGTGCATTTGAGGTTTTGCTTACATCACTTGGTTCAGTAATATCGATAGTATATTTCATATTATTACCGAGCCTGTGAGGGAAATCCAACCCTTGTAATAAGTTCATTTGTCTATACAGCTTTTAAAAAAAAGGTTGACAAATGTCAGTTTCATTAAAGAATTCCCCTTACCAGATGGTTATTTCTGTCCAATTATGGAGAGTGTATCATTAGGCCTAAAAAAAAAAGATGTTGTATTGCCCTTTGCAATGACCAAAAAATCTTTTACTATTAAAAAAAAAAGGTATTTAAGCATTAAAAACCAAAAAATATCAGCCCAAAGAGGGAGTATAAAATATATATTAAAAAGTAAAAAAAAAGAAAAAAAGATTTCCAAACCGACCGACCGACCCATGTTTTGGCACGTAAAGGGCAAAACAACATCTTTTATGTTTAGGCCTTACAATTCATACATGTAAGTCATCTAAAGAGAAAAAATCCACCCAAGTCAAACATTATTGAAAAATTATTACATTTTAATGATTTGGTATGTTGTAATAAATAGGAAAACTGTCTATCACTGTTTATATCACAGAGACATTAAAAATTCAGCCAATTCGAACAATGTCATGCGTGACCTTAAATCGCGGACAAGCTCCATATCTAAAAAATTGGTAAGATTTCAAAAATCTGATATCACCAATGGAAGAGACCTAAAATTACCAAGGATGAATTATTCTTTGGAATTGGTGTGAAATTGTAAAAAACATTGACAAAAGATCAGCAAATTCTACAGTTTTTTGCATCTGTTCTGAAAATGTTGACTAGCTTCCCGACAAGGGTCAATGAATCTTTATATTGAGAGAAGATGGCATCTAAACTGTAGTAAAAAGTGACACCACAACTGATGGGTTTAATTTTGCCTGGCAAATTATACAATTACCTTATGATGGAACGCCTTTTCTGATAAATCTGTTTCAAACCCTTGTGCATAAATTAAGGGGCTTGCTTCAAATCATCGGGTCATTGCAAAGGGTCGGGTGGTTGCATAACCCGACTTTTTGTAAAAAAATGCCCTTTTCTTCACAAAATATCGGAGGTTAAGTTTGATCTGGTCCATTTACCGGACACTTTGTGTACACCCTACAGAAAATCTATGAAAGGTTGCATCATCTTCTATAGCCCGACCACCAGACTGGACGCGATGCCCGACGATTCGAAGTAGGCTGAATTGAGGTCTCATTGTTTTTATAACCATTTCATCAGTTTCAGCGCATTCCAATCCGTCATCAAATTCTGAATTCTTTGACAATGGATTTTCTAGTTGCACCAATTTGTAGTCTGAAGTTTTGCTGTCCCTTCGGACGATTGAACTTAATATATTTCTGCTGATATGAGAAATCATAGATTGTATATCACACTCCTAATAGGGTAGCGCGCCCGGTATTCGGTCACTTAAAGGGAAATCGTAATTTTTTGAATTCTTACATCCTTATTTGACAATCTACCATCAAAAGAAAAGAAATTAGTCCTCTAACAGGATTTTAAAGTCACTTAAAATATAAAATGATGATAAGCAAAATATTTCCGAAAGTAGAAGGAGCAGTTTTCTGCCCAGAATTCGGTGGTATCTCCGTTGACAAGGAGCGAAGCGCATTTGCGAACTATTTTCACACAATTACGCTACAAAGCACTGAATGTCAGTTGACCAAATCCTGCGTGAGCGCTCCCCGCATGGCAAGAGTATTGTATAAATACCTCTTGCACTTCGGTAAGTGCGTCATTTGCAAATTCGCTGTGATGGAGTGAACACGGAACTTGACGGTAGTGCTACTCTTCACTAAATTCATCGCACCAGCACATAGCTTAAATTC